>JAPEVG010000138.1:0-83381 GCA_029747595.1 Trametes cubensis
GACCCCGCCATCCTCGCAGAATCTGACCCTCAATGGGCCACCAACCTCGCCACCCTCCGTCGTCACTGGAAATGGGCAAACTTCTCCCAGTTCTTCTACACCTTCGCCCCCCTCCTCGCCATGCCCGATGTCTTCCTTGCGGTCAGTCTCTCTTCGCGTCTCTCTCGACCGTGTTCTACGCGTCGTTCATATCCACGTGTACATTCCTTCTCTCGTCTCACCTTCTGACGCGCTCCTCCCCCTCTCAGGACATCGAAGACGACCTCGCCCGTGGCACAAACCTCTTCCTACCCCGCGTCATGCACAGGCTCCTCTATACCCTCTCCCAGGACCGCAAGATCACGTCAGTACCCTTTCCAACGCATCCAGCGCTTACTCACCCTCTACCTGCAGCATCGACAACTGGCAGTCTGCCCTTCGCAGGCAATACCTCCGTCGTGCTCCAGAGCTTAACCCCATCGGCCCAGAGCCCAAGGTCCCCTCCCGCGAGTCCTCTGTAGCACCGTCGGAACCTGCTGAGAAAGACTCCAAAGTCAACGCGGATGCGGACACCAAGCCAGCAGACCGCGCTGAGGACGCCAACGCCGAGCAGGCGGATGGAAAGGATGTCTCTAGCGAGCAGGCAGAGCCCACAGGCGAGTCCTCAAGCACCAAACTAGAGCCTCACGAGGACAGCAAGGTCCCCTCCAAGGCCAACAGCGAACAGCCTCGTCTCAAGACCGAGGAACGAGAAGAGAGCAAAGACTGGCTCGAGCTGCCCATGCTCGCAAAGCTGGACTCGCTCCAATTGCTCACCGACTGGCAGTTCCATAACCCCTACAAGGTGCGCCAGATCATGAAGGACGATGACGACGCCGCCAATTGGGTACGAGCTCTCCCTTTCCCTCATTCGAGCCCCGGTCTCATTCACCATCTTGCAGCGAATAGAGCCCATTGGCTACGACGCAAAGACGAACGCGTACTGGTTAATTGGACGTACGTGTATCTGACGCCACCTCGATTCGCTATCAACTCATATCCATCCCCGTTCTCTACAGCGGACAGGCTATGGATCCAGCGGGTCCCTCCCAAACCTCCCAGAGCACGCAAACGTAAACGACCTGCTCCTACACCCAAGAAAGCCTCTACCAGCAAAGCCGCTGCCGCCGAGTCGTCCGACGATGACGACGATGACGAACCCGTCACACGTTCCAAACGCACTCGCACCCAGTCCAACGCCACCAAATCCTCGTCCCAAGCTCAATCCCGCTCCCAAGCCAACGGCCGGGCGACCCGTGCCTCCCGCCGCCAGACCCGTGCTTCCTCTCCCGCCCCCGAGCTCAGTTCACCCGGCAAGAGTACGCGCGCCGCCAAAGTGCAGGCGAACAAGAAGCTCGACATGCAGGCCAAGGAGCTCGCCGAGTTCCAGCGACAGGCCGCCCGCGAAGCCAAGGCGCACGCTAGTCCTCGCGCGTCGCGCCGGGCCCCTCCTAGTCCCGCCAAGAGGGCTGTCGGGACGCGTGTTAGTGCGCGACTCCGCCGTTCGACGCGTGTGGCGACCGATGAGGACGGAGACGATGACGATGCTGAATGGCAGGAAGTGCCTGATGAATGGCTGCAAGGGGACGAGAACCCTACGCCTTCTCGTCGAAGTAGTGCCCGTACGCGCGCCACGAAAGGGAAGGCGAGGGCTGTCGAGGAGGATGAGGACGAGGATGAAGCGGAGGCAGAAGAAGCGGAGGAGGCAGATGCAGATGGTGAAACGGACGCTGGTGGCGAAAAGGATGATGAACAGGACGCTGGTGATGTCGCTGGTAATGGTGATGCGGACGGACACAAGCTGTTACAAAAAGCCGGTCTGGAGAGCGACGCAGAAAGCGACCTGACAGACCTCTCCGAGGATCCTCAGAAGCCTGACGAAGAAGACGTCCAGATGGCCGAGCCCGAAGACGACGACAACTCATCAGAAGAAGCCCCCGCTCCTGCGAAATCGCGGAACGCCCGCACCCGTTCGCGCAAGAGCACCGGCGGCGGCGGCAGGAGGAAGTCCGCCAGGCAGACACGGAAGGCTCCGCCGCGCGCCAGAGAGAAGAAAGTCGCGCTCCAGGAAGACGTGCAGCCCGACGCGCAGGAAGAAGAGCCGAAGGAAGACGAGCAGGAACAGCCGCCGCACGAGGACGAGCCCGCCGCACCCGAGCTCCCGGCCGACTTTGTCGAGTGGGAAGCGGTACGTGCCTGGGTTGCTGTGCACCGTGTATGATTGAGTTGCCGCTTACGAAACGTACTCTTGAAGATCGCGGTGACCCTGCCCGAATGGGAGCATGTCGCCGACAGGTTCGCGAACGCGACCCATTACCTCGAGAAGGCGCTATACAAGACGCTTACGCAGCATATCGTGCCAGTTGTCACAGCAGAGCTCAGGGTATGTTCGCAACTTACTGTTCCAACGTGACAAGCTGCTCACGCGAAGATGTAGGAACACGAGAAGCGGCGCCGTTTGGAAGAGGCAATTGTCCATCGAAAGCGCTCCTCCCGCATAGCTCTCAAGGAGTCTGAGAAGGAAGAGGCGCGGCTCGCTGCGAAGAAACGTGCTGAAGAGGAAGAGAAGATGGCACGGGCGAGACGGCAAGAAGCCCGGCTTAAGAAGGAGGAGGCAGAACGAGCCAAGCGCGAGCGTGCGCGCGAACAACGCGCCAAGGAACGCGAGGAACGTGAGGCCAGAGCACGCGCCAAGGCCGAGCGTGCAGAAAGGTACGTAGAACATGTATTGTAAGGCCCCGGGAAATTCTGATCATGGCCCCACCGGGCTCCGTAGTAAGGACGTAGATACTTCGGCAGCACGGTCCACCGCTACACCGACAGTGAACGGCACGCAACCGTCGTCTGTGCAACCCAGTCGTGTGGTAACCCCGAACGGTGTGCGCTCTCCCGATTGGGTTCTAGATTGCGAGATCTGCCACAAACAGGGCGTCAACGTGGTGAGCTATATCGCATCTAGCTTTTCGGAACTTTACTCACGAAGCGAGCAGGATGACGGGCTCCCAATGGTCTCATGTGGTTACTGCAATCGGTGGCAACATATACCTTGCCATGATCTCAACGACCAGCGATCGGGTCGACCACGGCGAAATTGGGAAGAACAGCAATTTTATTGCAGTCATTGTCGAGCACGAGCCACAAACGGTGGTGGAACGTACGGTAGCCATGCCCAAGGGTATCCTGCTCCATCCCAATATTCATGGTCACAAGCTGCCCGTACAGCCGCTGTTCCTAAACCAATGGGCGTAGATCCATACGCCCAGACGTCAGATCTGAGATACTCGCACCGCTCTCCCTTGGAGAACGGGTCCGGGTATCCTCAACAGCAGCAGTACAGCGCGAACCATGTGGGAGCCGCCTCCTACTCCCGTCCGTCGTATCCTAATAATGGCTTTTCCTTCCCACATTATCAGTCCGACCAACGCGGCGTGCCTTCTCGCGGCGCCCCCTTACCTCCATTGCACTCGTCCGGATGGGGCAATGGCAGTGGGTATCCCTCCCCCGCGGATCACTTGAACGGTCGGATGCAGTCCACCCAGTTTGCAGCTCAGTATGCCCACACTGGTGGCGCGTATGCGAACAGCAGCCGCGTTCCTTCTACGTACCAGGCAAGTAGACTTGTGTCTCAATCTATAACCCTTGATCTAACTCATTCGTTCTACAGAATCCTTCGTCCCCGTACGACGCCCCGAGCATGTCTGCCGCGCGCTGGCCAAGCACCTCCGCAACAAACGGCTACCACTCCACTCCCACCGCTGGCAACGCCGTCCAAGCAGCCGCCGAGTCCCTCGCGTACATGCACGACACTGGCAGCCGCTACAACGGTTCATCATCATCATGGCCAGCCCAACAATCCTACGGCCACGGCCAGTCTTCCATGCATTCTTTCTCCCAATCCGGGCACGCAAGCCAACACGGCCGTTCATCCTACCCCCAGAGCCAACTGAGCCCGGTAGACCCCCTCGCGAGCCACGCATACCCAGCCCCGCGGGCGGAGCAGCACGTCGGGTCGAGCCTGCCCGGTGGCGGCTCCTCCTTTAACTTCCCGTCTTAGTAGCGCCCCACATGTTCTGACCGCGGACAGCCTCACATACACTACACCGCCCATCCTGTTCCTTCCCGCGCACCCACCATCCGTGCGCCGCCCCTGATCTCGAGATTTGCACAATACGCAGGAACATTCACGCCGGACTCCCTCCCGCATCCTTCTCCCTTTCTTCTCGTCTTGTTTCCTTGTACATAATAATCTGCTAATTGACTTCACCTGGCGGCGCACTCTTGGGTAGCGGATGGATCCTCTTCTTTCTTAACCATTTTCTCTCAGTGTCGCATGTAGATGTAATCACCTGTCTCTCGATCGTCGTCGTTTGCGCTCTCCCCCTCCTGTACCTCATGTCTGTGTTAATACACTGCTTGTTTAAATACAAGCGTGCCGTATTGCAATTCTTTTGCAGCCTAAGCCTCGACGTCGACTGATGTGAAGCCCGCAATTTACCAACCGCCATGTAATTCAGAAGCTTTGCCATGCAATGTGAACGCCTCCACAACGGAGACTGCAGCTGCATTGGCACGGAGGCGAACAACCCACGAGCCCGTAACCTGCTCTCGGGCAGTAACTACCAACGCTACTCACAGACCCCGAAAACACACGGCACTCCCAACCTCTGACTCTGACCTTTAAGTCCAAAGGCACCCAACTCTAACACCCAACCACACGAACACCGGTCCAGCGAGTCCCGCGCCAGCCATCACTTATACAAGGGTATGTAATATATGCATGTACGCACGCGCAGACGCCAAACGTTTTTGGCCGCTCTCATACCAGCTCGCCGCCCTTGAGGTTGCGCATGTCATACGCGCTCTGCAACACATCGGCCGTCAGCTTCCAAAATGGTCGCCTCGCCAGACGTCGGTACGTCGGTACGTACCTCGTTGGACAGCCCCCGGTCGTCGTGCACGATCGTCTGCTGATAGACTTCCACCTTCGGCTGGAGCACCCCATATATGCATCAGAATTTCACTCAAACCGCGGAACAGCGAAAATTGAAGGGGCACGTACGACTGGCACCGTAGGCGGGACGACCGCGCGGAAGCCGTTCCCGGACGAGCTGAACTCAAAGGACGGGTACTGCGCGGCGGGGTTGTTCTTGTTCCGGATGTGCGAGCGCGCGTTGAGCGAGCCGAGGAACGAGTTCGCGTACACTGCCCGTGCTCATGGTCAGTCGCTGCGACACGGGGGAAAGAGGAGGTGGGGCGGACGCACGTTTGGCCTGGATCTCGACGAGGCCGAGGAAGACGAGGCTCTGCTTTTGCGTGGCGAACTGTGTACGATATTCAACTACGGCACTGTGACCGAAGGAACGGAATGCAACGCACCAAGATGACGCAAAGGAGCGATGCGGTTCTAAACAGTCCTACAGTCAGCATACACCCTCCTACCTACCTGACTCGGCCAGACTCACCCAGTGATGGCACCCGTGTTCACCGCGTACAACAAGATCATGTTAATCTTGCTGTTCGACTCCCTGCGGACAAAGGCGTCGCATCGTCATCCACCGTTATGACGCCAGCCCAAAACGAGATACGCACTTGTGCCACGAGCTCCGGCCCTTGTTGAGGTAGTACGAGAGCGTGAGCGCGACGAGCATGTCGACGAGGGCAGCAGAGCCCAGACCACCGCTGATCGTGACCTGCACGGGGTCAAGAACCTATCTTGCGGCGTCGAAAGGGAAAGACGTACGAGCGACGATTTTGTGTCCCGGAATAGGAGCCATTCGGGGTAGACGTAACTCAGGATGGTGGAGCCTGCACAGTCGGACGGTGAACAATGCATGCCTACACAAGCAAGTGTACGGACTGACCAATGCCGAAGGCTACGAGAAAGCCAACCGCCACAGGTTAGAGCAAATCTAGACATGTCTAGTTGCGTGTCACATACCAACTCTCGCAAGTGCGAACACGCCCTAAGCACACCTTTTAGTACGAATACCGAGATTTTTGAATGGACAGAACTCACGATGACTACAGTCCAGAAGAGAGACTTGCTGCTAACGCACCACACGCGCCATACGTAGTACCCTTGCACGCACAGCGCAATGCCCGCCTAAATACATCCGCCCGTTCAGCACATCGTCCCTGACAACCTGCAACCAGGTATGAAACAGAACACTCACACTGGTGATGACCGTGACCTATGTATAAAAATACAACGGAGGAAGCAGGATTGCGATCAGCGACCTTTCCAAGTTCATTTCGCTTGAGAACTCGGCTAGCCACTCACCCCGATACCCCTGCATCGCCACCGTAACGAATGCACGCGCGCACACATCAGTGTCATTTAGGATAAACGTTGACTCGGGTGAAGGGCAAAAGGCCGGAAAGGGGGGTGGGGCGTACCAATTGATCTGGAGGAAGTAGGCAAAATCTCCGAATCCCTCGACGAGGTAGGCGTAGAGGAATTGCATGCAAAACGCCGTGTGCACGGTCTCGAGCGCCCTGGTAGACGTCAGCGAGAGCAGAGGCGCAAACGGACGGAAGAGACGGACCATACGGCTCCAACCTAGTGTTGTAGCGGTGAGAGGGGCGGTAATGACGGGAGGAAATAAAAACTCACAAGAAGCTTGAGGGAGAGTGCGTCATTGGGGTACTTTTGGAAGTACATGAACGACTGGAGCGTGGTGATTCCATACAGGCTGGGCACGGTTGAGCTACGGGAATCAAAGAGTGGATAGCACAGGGATTGTACGTACATGCAGGCGATGAAGATCTCAATCAAGAGGCCACCGATGAAGGCGACGGCAGGGTTGTCTGAGCTCTTGGTGATGCCAAGGTTTGGGACGGAGACGGAGGAGGCATCGGCAGACATTGCTGAGAGGACGCGGGAGGCAGGAAGAGCCTGAGACGGAGCCGGAAGGAGTGGGAGGGGAGTCGCGAGGAAGCAGACTCTAGAGGGCGGTGAAGATGGAGGAGAGGGTAGAAGTAGTGGTGAGCATTGGGGTGGCGGCNGGGGGGATAAGAACGAGCGGAGAACCAGTCTCGTGAGGGAAAGGCGGATAAACAAATCAGCGCCGGAGACTAGCAGCGTTTGCGTTCGGACCCGAGAGGAGGTGTGGCCCGCCAAGCAGAGCGCAGGCGTCCGCCGCGACTGGTCTCTTCTTGGTCTTCTTGGACCCTTTCCTCGCTCGTTCCGGTCGCCAAGAACAACGCGCTTTGCCGGTCGTCTGTTCCATCTGCGCCCATATTTTTGTACGGCTTCTCTGTGGTCCTGAAGCGCAGACCAACACAACGACTGGGATGAGGAGGAGGAGGTTCCATGTGGAGGTATGCTTCTTGCCAAAACGAGACATCCTCCCTCTCAGATCCAATCTCGCTTGTTTCCGATCGTCGATCCTTTCTCACCTCCCCTTCCAATCCAAATCGGTCAGTTGTCGCAGCAACTCACAACCAGTGGCGTACAAGCACGGCAACTCAAGAGTATCTCTGCATAAACCTCCGAGTCTTCATGTCCGAGCTGTTGCTGCTCATAACCCCTCGTAGGCCATCCCAGGCCATCCGCACCGCTTGTTTGCACGCGCACCACTTCTCGTGCCTGTTATCAATTTTGCGCCAGTGGGACTTTCCGTTCATCCTCGCCCACGCATCCATCAGGCGTACCGGTCGCCGCCCTGTGCTACATACTCCACCCGTCTAGTCCGCAGCGATGGACCTTGACCCCCACCAGAAGCGTCCGTAGAAACATCCTCCTCCAACTGTGGGCGCGCCGCAGGGACGCCGAGCACATACACCCACAAGACTGACGCCACTTGTTCTCCACGTCTTACAATTGGCCCAACCCGCGTCCAGCCAGCTGCCAGCTGGTCCACTCCCAGGGTTGTCCTCCGCTATCTTCGTTACCTACCCCGTGTGGTCGCACATGGCGACGAGATCCGTCCAGATTTGCATCCTCATCCTCCGGAGATACGACCACCGTATACCCCGGACTGTTTCGACTATCACCATGCTTCATCATGTCGGACGCGTGGAGAAGGGTGCCTAGACACGACGAAGAGCATGGTCATTGCCATTAATTTTGGCGAGCCCACATTGACGACGAGGGTTCAGCGAGTTGCGTGTTGTTGTGTGGCGCGGCCCCCGGAGCGAGGATGCATGGTGCATGTTATGGTTAGATCGCTGGAATGATGAAAGATGGACGAACTGCGGTCGATGAATCTTCATTCATCTTGGTGTGTAAACACGAGCAAAAACTACCCCAAGCTAAGTTCAGTGCCAGGAGCGTGGATTGAACACGCGACCTCCAGAACTCACAGCTTCCTAGGAAGCTCTTCAGTCTGTTGCTCTCCCAGCTGAGCTATCCCGGCTTGTTGGACCCATGAATGGTGCATTTGCATCGACGCTGGGATGGCATGGAAAGTGCTGGATGATGATGCATTCACCGCGATCACGAACTAGCAGAGTACGGCAGAACTCATAGTAGCCCTCAGCCACACACCCTCTCCTCCGTACACCACCCATGGCAGACTCTACCACCTCTCCATCCTCAACCTCTCAACCTCAAGCCCAAGACAAGCCCCAATTCCGCTACTTCCGTCCGCCCACCTCCGCTCAACAGCCCCGCAGTACGTCTCTCTCCTCCCCTTCCTCCGACAGACCATACTGACCTCCGTCCTCTCTACTTGTATCTGACCGAATTTCTACTACGCTCGTCCTCCACTCCTCGCATGCGTAGATGATCTCCCCGACAACTACTTCGACGTCACCGCTGCAGACGTCCGCGCCCAGCAGGCCATGCTCGCCGCACGCCGAGATGCTCTCCAGAACGCGCCCCTCCGTACCGCTGCTATGCGCGAGGCTGAAGACAAGAAGCGTAGAGCACGATGGCCCCAGGTGCGTACCCTCTTCATGTCCCCAGCCTCGTGTGTACTCTCTGCTCACCGTGATCGCTGTCTCACTACAGACTACGATCCGGGTAAAGTTCGCGGACAGGAGCATGCTCGAGAAGACGTTCCCCTCCTCCGACAAGATCAAGTCCGTCTACGCCTTCGTCCGCGGCTCACTCCGCGAAGATGTCAAGCCCATCAAGTTCGTCCTCTGTACGTTGTCCCTCCCCCAATCGCTCATCTTGTGCTCACATATGCGTCTCGCTCACCAGACCAGTCCCCACCTAAACGCGAGTACAAAGTCTCCGATCCCAAGGTCCGCGACCTCTCCCTCGCCGAGCTCGATCTCGCCCCCTCCTCCCTACTCCTGCTCAAGTTTGAAGACGACCGCCTGAACCGTACGTCTCTTCAGCCTCCTCCCTTTCTCTTGATATCTGACCGTCCACGACCAGATCAAGACGTCCCCGCACCACTCGATCCCTCCATCCTCGCCCTCGCAGAAGACGTCCCAACCCCACCTACCTTCGACGCCGATCCTAAAGCAAACAAGGACGACGACAAGTCCGGCGGGCCCGCACGACCACGCGCCAACCTCGAGCTCGCGGGCAAGGACGAGGGCGAGCGCAAGTTCCCCAAGTGGCTCAAGCTCGGGCCCAAAGCCAGTGCGTCTCCTTCCCGTCACACCTCCATCGAACGAAACCTGTGCTGATCGTGGCCCTTCTGCCTTCATAGAGTAGCATGCGATGTACGCAAAACAAGAGAGGTAGACCTGAGAGTGTCGTGTACGATTGCTTTCCTTCCTGCGATTCCCCAGCACATGTATCATACATATCCTGCAGCCCATATACTGACGTTACCCTCACGACCTTCACTGCCACGCCCATGAGTCCCATCTACTGCCCGCGCACCAACGCCTGCTTCCACACAAACTCCCCCGCGCGCTTCACCATCCCCTCCGAGCACCGATGCCCCGTGCCCTCCTCCACCCACACCTCCTTCACGCCCTCCTCCCCCACATCCAGCTCCTCCACAAACCGCCTCGACGCGCTCCACGGCACAAGCGTGTCCTCCTTCCCGCACAGCACCAGCACCCGCTTGCCCCGGAACGGGTTCGCCCGCGCGGCGCGTCCGCCGTGTGCGGCGCCGCGGCTGGGTCGTGCGCGCGCRCGTACGCGAGGAAGGACACGGGGAAGTACGGCGGGGCGACGGGCACTTTGCTCTGTGCTGCGCGCTCGCTCATGAGCGTGAGGTAGTCTGGGCAGCCTATGATCGGGATGCCGAACGTCACCCTGGGGTCTACGCGTCGCACGATACAATGCAATCCATCGTCAGCGAGGGAGCCATGATTACGTTCGTTCGTGCTCACCGTTCTTGAGCGTGATCCAGGTCGAGTGCCCGCCGAGGCTCACGCCTGCGACGCCCCACCGCACGACGGTGCGTTCGTCGTTGGGGTAGAGATACGCAGGCAGGAAGTCGATCAAGAACGACACATCGTTCGCCGTTCCGGCTGTAAACAACGATTATCAGTACTACTTAGTAGCAATGACCACCTCATCTATGTAAACAACCCGGAGTGCAGACTTACTCTGAATCGCATACATGTCCACGCTGTAAACAGACGGGAAGCATCGTCAGCGAATGCACACCCTCTAATCCAGTCATCTCGGTAGCTAACACTCACGCATGACGGACGTTGCTCTTCGCCGGGTCCTCCTCCCAATGCCAATTCGCCAGCTTATCCACCAGCCTCGCGCCGTGGTTCCTATGATCCTACCATCCATCCGCCCGCCAGCACCAAGCAGCAGCAAGTCAGCTCACCGATCCCAATCCTCCATTCGCGTTCTGAACCAGGGCCAACAAGGATCCGGACTCACAAAAGTGACGATGATCAGATCATCCGCCTGTGTCCCCTGAGCCTGAGATTCCTCTCGCTGTCTCCCCACTTCCTCCAGTATCCCGCGCGCAATGGGCTCACTGTCCGCATCGCTGCGCGTACGCCCATGCAAGAGGAAGAGCACGGTGACCGGCGCATCTACGGCCGACGGCCGGGAGAAGACATTCACGGTGATCCCTGCGATGACGAGGGTCTGTTTGGAGATGGATGCCTGGATTGAACGTATATGCAATGTCGATAACGGATGTTGGTGTCAGTATCATGCAGCGCTATTCTGACAGAGTGCTGACCGGCATGATGAGTCTGAGTGAACGACGGTCGCAAGCTGCAAACGATTCACGGAGACGGACCGCTTGAAGTTCTTCCCACTTCCGGGCTGACTCAGACTGAACTCGACTCTGCGACGACGATATGGGACAATGATGATGATGTGATTACAAGCTGCAACTCTAAACGAATGCATGCGACAGACAACATATTACTACTGACACCAGTGCCACCGGTCATCAGGCTCTATAGCGGAAATCACAGTCCAACGTTCGCAACGGGACGAAGGTCATCAAGGGCATAACGGCGTGAGGGCGCAGTCTCAGACGCGCCATACAACCATGAGCAGGCGAGAGATGATATGAGACGATCGCAGCGCGGACAACCTTACCAGCGATCGTGGCTCCGCCCGCCATAGCCATTGTCACGGCCGCCGTAGCCGTTGTCGTGACCGCCGCCTCCGCCACCGAAGCGTCCGCCGCCACCTCCGCCACGGCCGCGGCCGCCACCGTACCGACCTACGAGGATCATGTCAGTTACATGGTAGAACTTGGCCCTGCGGGGTATATACGTACTGCGTCCGCCACCGCCGCCGCTGTACATCGCCATCTCCTCAAGCTGGGGAGGGACAGTCGCATTCGCCTCACGCAAGATGCCGATGAGCTCGCGGGCCTGCTTGGCGTTATCGGTCGTGAAGTAGGTGTAGGACGTGCCCTTCATGCCAGCACGCTAAGGGGGATTGTGTCAGTCGAGAGCTGTAGATGTGGCGAGAAGATAAAGCTTACTCCTGTACGACCAATCCGATGGATGTAGTCTTCGCAGTTGTTAGGGAAATCGTAGTTCTAACGCGTAAAAGTCAGCAAGCAGTCGTCGACAATCTAAGAGAGTATACTCACAATGACATAACGGACGTCCTTCACGTCTGTGCGCGGAAAGACGAGCAGCCCGACAAGCGAGTACAAAATCGCAAGAGAGCACGCACGATCCGATCGCGATACACAGCAGCGCAAGTCGACAGATAGATCGCACATAGAAGAGGAAAAGAAGCGAGAGCACGGTCAATAACACAACTCACGGAGACGGAGACTACAAGCGCTCCGACGCCACGACGAGAGCACGACCATTAAACAGTCGCGCTCAGCCGATCGATCCCGTCCGTCCAAAGGTCACCTCGACCACCCAAGAAACCGAAAATTAGAAAGGGTGGCCAGGTCCAGGCTATATGCGTCCGAGCTAGAGACAGGCAAGTCTTGTGCGCGCAGAGTCCCGATGTCGACAAGTGAGCGAACGCTTGAGTCCCAGCATCTGCTGCTACCGAGTCCGTAACCACGACCATACCATACCAGGAACAATGCAACTGTTCATGCTATGTGACCCGCGCGTACCGCATCGCACCCGCAAANGGGGGGCATGTGGCCGGGTGCAGGTAGAAGGTCAGAGGGAACTGTGCATGATCAGGAGGGAGTCCGCTGTAACTCGATGCGCGCTCTTGATGTCTTGGCCTGTCTTGCCCCGTCGACGTACCCGTGACCTAACGAACATCTCGACTATCCTCGTCGTCGCAGTCGACAACAGCACGCGCACCAGCGCGAACGCCCGCCGTGCCGCTGTAACACGTAGTCGCAGCGCTTGTGAGAAAAGGAAAACGTACCAAGTCCACGAGACGCTACGTCAGTAGCAATCAAGATGGGCGAACGTCCGGCCTTGAACTCGCCCAAGACCCAATCACGCTCACGCCTATTATTGATGTCCGTCAGCAAACCTCCTTGAATCAACGAAGACGCTACGTACTGCTCCTTGTCTCCGTGGATGGCCAACGCCGGCCATCCATCTTGACGGAGATACTTCGTAATGTCGTCCGCAACACGCTTAGTACCGACGAAGATCAGCACCTTCGCATGCTCTTGGCTGATTTGGTCGAGGTGCTTGATGAGCTTCGCCCTCTTCTCAAAGTCGCTGACGACCTCGACGATCTGCTGGATGTTGTGGTTGGCAGTGAGCTCCATGGAGCCGATGTTGACCTGGATGAAATCCTTCAAGAAGTCCTGTGGTCGAATAATGAGCATCCGAATTGTCCGCTGGGAAGTGCAATGAACGTACATTGGCCAGTTTTTGGACGTCCTTGGGCCACGTAGCGCTGAACATCAACGTTTGCCTATCGGGACGGATCTGGCTAACGATCTTCCTGATCTGGGGCTCGAAACCCATGTCCAGCATACGATCAGCCTCGTCCATGACAAGGTAGGTGACACGACGAAGGTTAGTCTTGCCAGACTCGAGCATGTCGATGAGACGACCGGGCGTGGCGATCACAATCTCGACACCACGCTGGAGATCACGGATCTGAGGGCCCTTGGGTGCACCTCCGTAGATAGCGGTGTTGCGGATACGGGAGTTAGATCTATAGCCTAGTCAGCAAATGGAAGACTATGCCACGGAAGACAGAACGTACCCAAATTTGGTGCATTCCTGTTGGATCTGTACTGCAAGCTCACGCGTGGGCGCGAGGATAAGGGCAATCGGGCCATCGCCCGGAGCAAGGAGGGGTTGCCTGAATCACGAGGTTAGCGACTCCATGCTACGGCATCTACTATCAGTCAACAACTCACGCGTTGATATGCAACATAGCGGGAAGAGCGAAGGAGATGGTCTTTCCGGAACCGGTTTGGGCAATGGCGACGACATCGCGACCGCTCAACGCCATGGGCCACGCCTGGCACTGGATTGGAGTAGGCGCCGGGAAGCCCTGCGCCCGGATGGTGCTCATGATGTACTCGGGGAAACCGATCTCGTCGAACGAGGTGACGGGGCGGGGGACGTTGCGACCCTGGACCTTCATTTCCTTTGAACGACGGAACTCCTCAATCTCGCGGTCGCTGCGTGCTGAGACACGCTTGTCTTCGACATAGAAGTTCTTTTCGAAGTGCGCGAGCTTTTGGGTGCTCCAGTCGACGGTGCGCAGGCCACCACCGAGGTTGCCCATGCGGTCGTGCGAGTCGTAGCCGCCTCCACCGCCCCAGCCGCCGCTGCCACCGTGACCACCGCCGCCGTAGCCGCCGCCGTAACCACCACCGTAGCTACCGCCGTAACTCTGAAAGGGGGAGAAAATGCGAGTCAGCCATCCAAAACTGCGCATACATGCATCGAGAAAGGCGCTAAAACGCACCATTATGCTAAAAGAGCGAAAGAGCGGACGAAGAGAAGAAAGTCTATGGGTCGANGGGGGGACGTCGCAATGGACGAGATGAGGGAAAGAGACAAGAAATGTGCGAGTCGGCGCTTACGCGGCGCAAAATCTAAGTCGTCGATTACGTAAGCCCCCGCTGGAGGTACCCACGTCCTGATTGGCGCGCACCCACTCTGTGCCGAATACCCGACTTCGCCGACTCGCACAAGTTAAAGCAGCTCAGACAAAGTAACGCGTTCAAGCGGCGAAAAGCGAAAAACATACCCGGAGGCACATGTGTATGCAATGAGTGTGGTACCGTACGTGCGCAAGAGACGACTAGGGAAACAAGCTACAAATGCTGCTACTGCGCAAGGAACGTTCGACCGGACAATTATCGTAGAGCTACTAAACAGTGGATTGCGGTAGGTATCAGTGTGGATGATGGTGAAGTCGGGGTGCTGAGAATAGCGCGAAAGCGAGGCGTGAGACGGCGAGAGCGGGTATTAGGAGCAAGCATGTACAGTATCTATGTAAAACGCGGCGCGGTGTGATAAGGAGTGACTGCGGTCGGGACGTAAAAAACGTAAGGTATGCGGAAGGAGGGTAAAGAGAGATGGATATCGTGAGAGTCCGCTGGCACCAGCCGGCGCAAGAGACACTGAACCGTGGACAGTTCAAGAACGTAGGATACCGCGGAAGAAGTGTCCGGGAGCGAGGTGGAATTGCCCACCGAGCAAGAGGCGAGAAAGTGAGGGAGGACGCCGATCACATAATGTGGCACTGGTCTTTTCGTCGCGTCGCGCTGCCCTTGGGCGGGCCGTCTGGGTATCGCTTGCGCATACGTGATAGAAGATCATTGAAGACTTCACTGACGTGCCAGCCCCTCTTCGCCGACGTTTCGTAGAAGGGCAAATTCCAGCGAACGGCCAGCTCTTGCATAGCTTGGCTCGAAACCTCCCGTTCGCCGGTCTACACATGTGTGTCAGGTGGTTAAGCGGTGAGATATGGATTAAGCGAATGACAGTGCACTGACCAGGTCCATCTTGGTCCCTACTACAACGATCGGAACGTCCTACCGTAGCTTCTGGTGAGAAACCCCGAATTCCGAAGTGTAGCGTTTGCTCTTACCTCTCCGCCTTTAATTCGATATATTTGCTGGCGGATATGATCCAATTCCTTCAATGTGGCTTCTTGGGTCAGGCTATGTTGCACATGCCGATCGCGGTCAGAAGATGTCAGACAATTAAGACCAGAAGACACACCTGAAGACAAGCACGAAACCAAGTCCCCTCTGACGGAACAAGTACGAATCAGTACCAGATGAGTCGGGCATGTAGTCTGGAATACATACCTGAATGTAACTCTCATTGATCCCGGTGAATTGCTCGACGCCAGCGGTGTCGATGATTTCGAGCTTTGAGATACGGCGTGTCGCGTCACGGTGTGCTGGGCGCGTCTGTGAACGACCGCGACTCACATGGCTGCGTTTCCCTTCGAGTTCGACGGTTACCTCATACTCCTCTGTAACGTGATTGAGCGCGCAAGTCAAAGGGGAAGGAACGTCGGTGACAAACCTTCGATTGTGGGGTCGTATTGGTCGAGAAATACGTTCTTGCCATATCTCATGACTAGAGCGGACTTTCCGACGCCACCGGCTACATAGGGGAACAATACGTGTTGGCGTTGAAGCTGTAGGGTAGATAGCGGACATGAACGCACCTCCGAGGACTACAGTGGTATACCTCTGCGGGCGGGTAGACTTGCGAATACGGCCGGGTCTTGCCATGGTACTCTTCCTCATACAGCGCGAGATGAAAAGGAGAGAGGCGTAAATCGCTGCGCGTGAACGAAGGGTGCGCGTAGAAGAAAGGAGGAGGGGACAAGAGTGAAGAGGGCCCAAGGAAGAGACAAGCTATATCGATCCAGAGGCCGGCATGAGAATGGGGCTAGGAAAGATAGATGCACGCGCTCCGGGCGAGGCGACTAGGGACTAAAGCCGCCGAGAGGAAGAAGGGGCGAGCGGGGAAGGAAGAGAGAGGGGAGGAGGGAGGAAGCGGAGGAAGAGGGAAGCAATGAGAGAGAACCTCAGCCCACCCTCGTCCTCGCAACCGCAAACATCCCGCCCTTGCAATCATCATCCGGCCTCCGTCCGTTAGCGGTTCGGCTGCATCTTTCATTATGTACCCTTCTCCGACGGGCCTCACTCGGGCTCAAGACGAGAGTAGCTCTTGTTGAACGCGAGTCGCACATATTGCGACGCGTAGATGTCGACTTGTGAACACAGAATCTAACCTGGGGACCGTTCGGACGTCGACGCGTCGGACTCGCAGGGGGTGCAGCTGGGCTTCGGGACGTCTAAGCGCCGAATCACAGATCCCCACAATTAGACGCGCGTCGTGGGCGCTACTCGAGGCCAGGCGCAGCCCACTGCTCGCAGCTCGTCTTCGCCGTTCGNCCCCCCGCGACTTGCTTTGTCTCTCTTCCGCCTTCCTTAGTCTCTGGCTCGAGGATGGTGCGGCCGCGCGTCTTCTTTGACATATCCATAGATAACCAGCCTGCTGGAAGGTACGCGGTGCCAATCGTTCTACGACTGCCTACACAACTCAACTTGAACACCCCAGGGTCATCTTCGAGCTCTACAATGACACCGCTCCCAAGACCAGCGAAAAGTACGTCACAACTTGCGTGCCGTCTATTTTGACGCGACTCACCCTTGTGCTACATAGCTTTCGAGCACTCTGCACCGGCGAGAAGGGCTTGTCTCCACTCTCACATACCCCGCTCTACTACAAGAACTGCATCATCCACCGCTCCATCAAGGACTTCATGATTCAGGGCGGAGGTACGCTGTCATTGTACTGGCTGTACCGCTATGTCGCTTACGCCCCAGTGAAGACTTCACAAAACGTAACGGTACCGGAGGCGAGTCCATCTATGGTGGGCCGTTCCCTGACGAAGACCTCTCACGACCTCTTGACGCGCCTGGGTACGTTGTTTGCAAGGCGAGAGAACGTGTGCGTGTCTGACTACATACCCAGGTTGCTTTGCATGGCCAACAAGGGCCCTAATACCAACAACTCGCAATTCTTCGTCACACTTAGAGAATGCCCCCACTTGAACGGTAAGCACACGTACCTCAATGGTATATGAAAACGTCGTGTTGAGTTCTCGGCAGGAAAACATGTCGTGTTCGGCCGTGTCATCCGAGGTTTCGAAGTCATTCAGCGCATCACTGAAGTGCCCACCGACGAGAAAGACCGACCGCGTGCTCCCGTGGTCATCGCCAACTGTGGCGAACTTATGCTTCGCTCCCAAGCCCAACAGAAGAAACCCGAACGTACGTCATCTGGACCATCCTTCCCCGCGTTCATCATCGCTACACCCTTCTGTATACCATGTATCAACCGCGGCTGACGCCGCCGCCACATCACAGGACGATCCGCCTCCGTGAGTGCGAGCGAGTCCGAATCGGAAGACGACCGCCGCCACCGCAAGAAGAAGCGGCACCGGTCTCCGTCGTCGGACCGGTCGCGTTCGCGCGGACGGTCGGAATCACGCTCTCGCTCTCATTCCCGCTCTCGTTCACGATCTCGCTCTCGCTCTCGTTCCGCCGACGCGTCCGATCGCGAGCGCAAGCGGCACAAGTCGCACAAGAAGAGCAAGAAGGATAAGAAGAAACACAAGAGCAAGAAGCACAAGAAGGCACGTTCAGAGGATCGCTCTCGTTCTCGTGGCAGGTCTCTGTCCCGGTCCCGGTCTCGCTCGCGCTCGGGGTCCCGACCGAGACGTAGCCCTGAGCCAGTGAGCGAGACAGAGTCGCAGTACGATGCTCGCCTGGAGCGTGAGGAGAAGGAACGCATCGAGGCTGCGAGGAAGCGTGAACTCGAACGCATCGCCCGCCGCCTGAAGGAGGAGGAAGAGCGCCGCGCTAAGGAGACGGGCGGGGTGCGGTTCAAAGGCCGCGGGAGGATGAAGTACCTGGACCCCGAGCTCCAGAGAGATCGAAGCTAGGAGCTAGCGTGCTTTCAACACCTTTTTCTTGCTCGTGAGACTGTACTGTATGTGTCTCGACTATTGGGACTTGAGATGGACAGGTTGCTTTGACTTTCATTCGGCGATATCTCCTCGGGATCCCAACGTGTGCCTCATAATCCTCTGGCTCAACTCCGGCGCATCCTGGTTCGCACATCCCTTGCCGTTAGGTGAGCTATCGTGCCTCTCATCGCCCGTTCACTCGTCTATCTATCTTCTTCACAGTACTGAGATGATGCAAATGCCGCTCGAAGCATGATTGGGCAACTGTGTATTCGCCAAGGTCGCTTCATAAATAGCATGTCAAGCCCTAGCGAGGTACCAACATAATCATACAGTACGGTGGTCGCTCCCTGGCATCCCGCTGAACACTGAACACCGGTCGTTGGCCGCTGTTGACGAGCGCCAAGTCTGTGAATAGGCCGCTCTCTACCCCCACTGGGCGTTCGGCCTCTCTGTGTAAGACCTCGCCGTCTCCTGCAATCTATCAAACAGATACTTCTGCACAGCCTGAACACAGCATGCAGGGTGTATCATTACTCCGTCGGACGCGCCTAGGCTCGCACTAACGACCATGTGCAACGCCGCACGTTCGCACCCGAGCCAAAGCAGCATTTGCAATGTACCCGGGCGTGATACTTGCATGCAACAAAGGATGTCGGAATATCTATCCTTAACGGGCCCCGGTGAGTGCTACGCTCACTCTCAAGGTTTGCTCGAACTTCAATGAGGCGTCGTAACACGTGGAGGCATACACATCCCAGACCCTTGTTTGATTCTGAGGCGCTGCATCCGGAGAATGTTCTTCACAGACGCTGTTGGTAATCTACCAGCAGCATTATAAGACCCTCAAGTGGCCTCCGACTCGCCGTCACGTAGTATCTTTCGTCTCCAGTCCCTCATTGCGTCGGTGTCTGAGCTTCGACAGTTCTCTCTATGGCGGCTCCCGCAGAAACGACTTTTGGCGGTGTAATGATTGCACTATTCTTCGCCTTCATGTCCGTCTTCATCATTCTTAGAGCGCGACAAGGTCGTACTTCATGACGTACATGCAGATTATATGGAATTACCATCCTTCAGACATTCATATACTTCCAGAAATATCCCAACGACAGATTCGCTCTGAAGGCACTCGTAAGTCCCATAGCTCTGCCATTTTATGACCTCAAATCTGACCCACTTCCAGGTCGTGACCGTCTGGTTCGTAGTCTGAAGATACTGGTCACCCAACCTTTTATTCACAGACTACTAGGATCCTGGAGACCGTTCACACGGCCTTTTGCATGAAGTTCATTTATGCTTATCTGGTGGAAGGCTTCGGCAATTATGAAGATCTCCTCGACATTCACTGGTGCGCTGCCTTGCCCCCTCTTGCCCGCGACTAGATGTCAATCACGCCGCGCATGACCGCTCTTCGATGACTTACTCACATTCGACGCGCTTGTGACCTGCAGGGGAATCGGCGTAAGTATATATAACTCCGACTACGCACTGTGTTTTGATCGAACTGTCACCTATGGATAGGTCAGCGTCGCAGCAAGCGTGAGTGAGGCACCTATTAAACCATGCATTATTCCTTCTGATCTCGATCACCCTCCTTTCAATAGACAGGTATCGCACTTTGTGTCCAAGGGTGCGTCTGTCAATCGCGCTAAGCCTTATAGCTCTCTCAGCACGGTCATCTTCATCAGATTCTCCACTCGGCGGATCTGGATCGGTGAGTTGTACACATGGGTTGTACTGAGGAGGTGTCAGGAGGTCGACCTTTGCGATAGTGAGCGGAAACACATTGGTTTGGACAATCATCATCGTACGCACCACACCACATATATCTCTTCAGTCCTCTTGATGACGTCGTACTCAGGGAACCCTCACCCTCTTCCGATGTGGTGAGTATGGCTGGGATGCTCCACCGCTGATACTCACTACATTCTCTCAAGGCTGCGTGATAGGTATTTATCTGTGATAAAGACAGCGTCCATGACTCACGCCGGTGGAAATACCAGCTGCTTCAGTCCTGACCTATAGGCATCCTCGGTGGGAGGCGTTTCGACACGACACAACATCGTTGGTGGGTCCACTTTCGTCTCCGCTACTACTCTGCCCTCTATAGGCTCACTGCATCTGAACGTTCACTCAGGTTGTTATTGGCGGCGGGCTCGCGTCCAGCGCGCTCGTCGACATACTCGTGGCGCTCACACTGACATTCTACCTCAAGCGCCGAAGGAATGATTGGCAGGGGTGAGTTCTTCTCATCCAGTTCGTCTGCTCTCGCATTCAGTGACGCGCGTTTCGGTAACATTGCAGACAATCGAACAGCATGATCAACCGGATTCTGTTCTACGCTGTCAACACGGGCGCAATCACCGCGTACGTGGCCGCGGGTGCACCAGGACAGCTCTTGCCCGGTTCCTCTCCCTCTGAGCTGAAATTCTCCCCTATAGAGCCTGTTCACTGTTTTGCGGACTCTTGGTACGCACCTAGTCTCCCTCACGTTATGTAATATCTGACATGCATCCACTACATCGCGCTTGTAGTTTGCCGTGAGCCGATCTAGCCTAATCTTCCTTGGGTTAGCCATGATCCAGGCAAAACGTGCGTAACCCTTGGCCACAGTCTCCTGGCGACAGACTGACAGGGACCTGTGCCAGTATACGCCAACTCCCTGCTCACCTCACTCAACACACGCCTGCATATCCAGAGCTGCACCCCGGCGTTCTCGTCTCCTTCCGGCACTAGTAGCGTTCGCTTCACAAACCCTCGGCCAGACCATATGTCACCTGTCCGTCTCTTGAGTTCCCATACCATCTTTCTGTTACCGACTAACTGCCCGTTGACAGGTGGGGGTATTGCAGCACATGACAACACAAGACGATTCTATGGTCGCCTCGGGCTCAGTAGTGAGCATGCCTTCTCGCTTAAATCAGTATAGAGCTTATCGGGAGACTGTCCAGGGCGACTTGAATTTCAAGAACATGAANGGGGGGAGAGTTGGCGTGAAGCTTATCGCAGGGTATGTGATAAATCGAGGATATGTCACAGCCTTCGTGCTACACGCTGCGCTCGATCTCTGTATTCGAAATCCAGAACTACTTCATCAACTGCCGCTGACTCTGTTGCCACATCAGACGATCTGCGATCGCGGACATGAGCAAGTCAGACACTGGAAATGGCCGACGCCACCGCAAGAAGAGGTGACATTGGTCCTATTTGTCGAACTGTTCGCACTCTACTAGTATGACATTGGGAGTATATCGTTCACGGTATATGCTCCGTAACCCCCGGGAGACACCACGTTTGTCTCAGAACAATTTGGAATACTAATTAGAGATGACTTGTGGGACCCTGACGTTAAGGTGAGTATCTTTCCTCGCAGTAATGATTCGTTTTGTCGATCGTCTCATATATCAATATGACCGCGAGGACGCTTGCCATGGTCATGGTAGCCTCAGCTCCCGGCCCTCCTCCGAACACATGGAGAATTCTAAAAGCACGCGCAAAGGCGGCACTCACCTCTTGAAAAGCAAGCAGAGTTCCGACGCCCGGGTCCCGAGTCTGAGGGTGGACGGGCACCATCTTCTCCTCGAACTCCGCCAACTTAGTTCTTCGTCAAGCGCGCGCCGGCCATGTCAAAAAGCCACTTCGGCCTTTTGCCGAGCTGGATTTGCCATTGACCTATATGCGCCCTTGCCATTTGCATGGCGCGGCCCGCCCTCTCGTGAGAGCACCAACAAACGATATAACGAATCAATCGACGTACACAGTCAAGCCTGCGTACTCAGTTCAATCACATGCGTGGCAGCACGACCCCCGCGATCACATTCAACTATACATTCTCATGCACTGCAGCAAACCATACTTCTAATATTGTACCAGGCACTGGACTCGGAATCGCGGCACAGTTCCAAGTTTGACCCAATTGGCGTCGAGCTTGCTGGAAAGCAGACGCCGTTTCCGCGTGAGTGCACACTCGGCCCATGCAGATGCAGTAATCGAGGCTACTCGACGTCCCACAGGCATCAATGGATCAAGACGTTGGCTATGGGAGAACAGTTCGCTCACGCAGTCGTCTTATCAGTACTATTAGGAGCGTAGGCACGCCAGATCTCGCCTCCGGTTACACGCATCAAGCGAGCACATCTTTTGGAGGGACAGATCGGGCAGCCGCGGCCAACATGTAATGATTAGTGAGGTATACTGCTGCCGTGAGTCCATTTTTCTGGTCTGTTGACTGCGGTATTGAGATTGAATGCCGAGCGTTACCTAGGTACAGGCGACTGTGTCAAGTGGCTACCGCTTGGGGAACGGTATGAGTGGGTATAGATCATTCGTAGTACTTGCCCCCGGCAAGCTATCGTTGTCTTTGTGGCGATGTTCTGCTCTGAAGTCCAAGTTGGGTCTTCCTCGCCGAGGTCTGACCCTGCGCTCATTCATCAACTATCAGACATTTGCACTATCTGCATATGCCGGGATACCTCGGCCGCGTCAGGTATGCCACGACTCCGCAATACGCAACTTCAAGTACAACTGACAGTACAGTACGCGACGGCGGACATTGACCCGCAACACAGCGAAGATCAGACATCAGCCACTTGGACTGTTGCTCAGCGCTTGGTGAGTACAGACGGCGAAGACTGCCAGATCGTCTGTCTTGATGTGGCAGGTCTCTTGTCCTCTCTCGAGCTCCAAGGTTCGCTCGGATCCGGTTCTGCAACGTACCGTTGCTCGCGGCATCCGCATGGCACTGGAGCGTTGTTCGATTCTAAGCATCTGCATCCGGGAGTCGCTGTACCTTATGCGCCGCGCCGGGCACTGTTATGGCTATCCACTAGGGAGCATCCACTTGCGAGCTGAAGCTGAAGCCTGGAGTGCTTCACTTCCTCAAATTTCCGACAGGTGACTTCCGGTCAGATGCCCGCACAATGTGCCCTGATATGGCTCTCCTCCGCCCAAAGTCCGTTCCTTCCGCTGGGCGCCTCGCCTTGGACGTACTGCACTTTGCAGCCGCCTTTGACTTGCCGGGGACGGCGTGTGGACGGGGTCGGATGCGCTTCATGAGCGTACGCTCGCAATTTGCCTGCTCCAGACGCCCATGTTGTTCTCAGTGCTTCTCAGCCGTTATCGTATAAGACCCTCTACTCGCATTCCCACCATGCTCCCAGTGTCGCTCGCTCGCCAGCCCTTGCCGCCCTTCTGCTTTCCTCGCGTCCGATCCTCGACCGCCCTCCATGGCCAATCCAGCAGAAGCGATCATTGGCGGCCTCTTGATCGAGATGTTCTTCGCCTTCATGTACGTCTTTTGCTTCGCTTCACGCACGCCTCGGTACCGTGCTGATGACGTACACACAGACTCTACGGGATCACCACTCTACAGACGTTCATTTATTTCCAGAAGTATCCCGGCGACAGATTCTCTCTCAAAGCTCTCGTAAGTCTTGCGTCTCTTCCTCTAGCACCATACGATGCTCAATGTATAGTACATCACTAGGTCGCGACCGTCTGGTGCGTTGCAACCAAGGAATCCGCGGTACTCGAGCTTCCGTTCACACACCACCAGGATCCTCGAGACCGTTCACACGGCCTTCTGCATGGAGTTCATCTACGCTTATCTCATCGAGGGCTTTGGCAATTACGACGGTTTCCTCGATGTCAACTGGTATGCCCTCTTTTTCTTCTATGCGGTCGATCCTCCATCACGTTGCGGACGACCCTCTCTCGAACTGTACTTACGTTCGTTGCGCATGTGGCGGTGCAGGGGTATCGGCGTGAGTGCTTCTGGGCTCGAGCGCACTCTGCTCAATCACGCTGATCTGGACTGTTTCTCTCATGTCTAGGTGACCGTTGTGGCGAGTGTGAGTCATGCATCAGTCTAATTATACAGGCCTCTAAATTTATGGATGACCCTGTTATTAGTCGGGGATTGCATTGTGTGTGCAAGGGTGTGCATGCATTCTGCCTATGGTTTAGAATTGTTTTGATCATAGACATCATCGCTCGCCAGATACTACACTTGGCGCGTCTGGGTCGGTAAGTAGTCTTACGAAATATGTGGTGTAGCACGACCTTACATTCTATGGCAGTGAGCGGTAACTCTGTCATCTGGACAATCGTCATCGTACGCATCGCACTGTACCCCCTTCACTTCGAATGCTATACTGACAGTCGCACGCAGGGAACTTTCGCTCTCTTGCGAGTTGGTGAGCCTCCCAAGCATCGCGAGAATGCAACAATGCTGACAGCCCTTATCGCTGTCTCTCAAGCCTTCGGCATAGGTAGATGATTCATTCTATGCCACGGCGTTCATGCGCTCATGGGAACCCCAGCCTCCGCCGTTCTCTCCTATGAATATCCCAACTGGGAGACCTTCCGCTCCACCAAAAAGTCGCTCGTGCGTCTCGCTCCCTCCTCGCTCTCAGAGTGTCTCCGTGACGGGCCCGCGGCGTCTCACCGTCAACATAGGTTACCATCAGTGGGGGGCTTGGGTCTGCAGCCCTCGTTGACATGCTTGTCGCTCTCACGCTCACGTTCTACTTGAAGCGCGGAAGACACACATGGCACAAGTGCGTCACCTCCGTCCTCTCTGTCTCTCCCGCATTGAGTGACACGCGTTGCTCACACGTCTGGCGGCATGGCAGAGAATCAAACAGCATGGTCAACCGGATTCTACTGTATGCCGTCAATACAGGCGCAATCACAGGGTAGGTGGCCGCGTGTCAATCCCGCCGCTTGAACCCCTCCCAATTGTAACTGAGCCTCCTTACAGAACCGCCTCTCTGCTTTGTGTACTGCTTGTATGTGCCGTTTTCTCTTCCATGTCCCACGATCATTGACACATTTCTAGTTCGCCGTGAAGAAGTCTAGCCTAGTCTTCCTCGGATTGGTTATGGTACAGGGCAAACGTGCGTACCCTGCTCCTTGCCATATTTTCGGACATCCCCCATCTGACAATGATGAGTTATTCTAGTCTACGCGAACTCCTTGCTTGGTTCGCTCAACGCGCGCTCCCACATCCGGAGTAAAGGCAGTCTTCCAGCATACTCGTCCTCGTCGGGGAGCAGCGCCTTCCGTGTCACAAGTCCTCGGCCGAGCCATATTCGTCCTGTATGTCTTCTTGCTCTTGTACCTTCCAATGCTGTGCCGTTCTCACTCCCGGCCAACAGGTAGAAGTATTCCAGCATACAGTCGTGCAAGACGATTCTATCGACACGATGGATTCGATGGTGAGCAGCGCGGCCAGGTACCACTTGTCATTGCGGCATTGACTCGGAAAAATTCAACGCACTAGGGCGGATTTGATCTCAAGAACATGAAGGAGGAAGAACTCGCATAATACTTTCTCTGGTGCGATGCGTGAGGCACGCGGGCACAGCGAGTGCATTTATTGCAGCTCCGGGAGGATGGCAGGTAGCAGTACCTCACACGGGCCCTTGAACACGAAGTCTGCACCAGCGATGTCCTTCTCGCTAGGGTCCATATTGAACAATGCCACCTTGCCGCCACGCCTGCGAACGCGGTATGCATATGTAGAAGCGGGCCGAACCTGACGATGTGATACAAGCATGAGTTATCGCGCTCATAAATGACAGAGGGGGAGCGTACTTGAGAGGATGTGCCGATTACCAGGCACATATCTGCTTTGTACACGATGCTGTTGATCTCGTCTAGGTAGAGAGGCCTCTCGTTGAACCACACCACTCCCGGTCGTGCTAGGGCGCCACACTTTGCGCATCGAGGCAGTTGCTCTTCGGGAATGTTAATCGGCTTCGTTCCCGCATCTTGGTAGGTGAGCAGATCCGCATCCGCGACACCTAGGGCGGGAGTGAGGGGAGTGGACCGGTCTTCGACGCAGTACTTGCACTGGGTACATTGGAGATCGAACAGCCTGCCGTGCATCTCGAGAATAGAATTCTTGTATACGATGGGTTTAGCCCTCGTAGACTGACCAGAGTTTGGTAGCCCGCTCGTCATACTGCGCACGACCGCCTGAAGGGCGTCCGCAGATAGTCTGTCGATGTTTTGAGTGATGAGATGAAAGGACTGGGCGCCTGGAGCCACCGTCTCGAGGTATTGTGGCACAGACATCTTCGCGACGACACCATGCGCTGCATTTGGCTTGGCCTCCAGCGCCCTATTCAGAGTTAAGGGGCTTCAGCGACACGTTGTAAACTGCGAGGATGGACGTACTTATTCCTGCGGTAATGATAGAACTGCCACACTAGAGACGGATTCTCTCTGAACGCTTCTGGGGAAGCTAACGCGGTGGCATCCAGCGTACGCCACAAACCACCCCCGTCGTGATAGGTGGGAATGCCTTTCGATGCTATAGTATGAGCAAGCGAGCGCGTTGTGTTGCATATGGCACGGCGACGAACCTGACGCTGCGGACAGACCGGCGCCGGCGATCACGACGATATGCTTGCTAGATCGCAAGGCATCTCGAAATGCACCAGCGTGTTCAACGGTCGACATCGTCATTTGTGTATGTAGACGGGTGAAAGGCCTGGGTGGTTCAATCCGAGTCTGGCCCCACTAGTAGGCTCTTCACTCACATATAACGCTAGCGGCGCAGACAGTGGTGGTTGCGTTGACAAACTCAAAGTATCTACGTATGGAGCGCGTAAATGTCGTTGATATAAGGCTCGAATAATCAGAGTCAAGACCATTCCGCCCCGGGCCATTCGGGGACAAAGCGAGGGAACCGTAAACGCAGTGACTGGTGTACCGTGTCACGTGGCACCGCGCTAGACCGCGCTGTGCGTTGAATTCGAGCCTTACGTGACGCCAGAGGTGGGCATGACCTAGTCTGACTAGGGTCTGACCTGGGCCTGACCAAGGTCAGACCCGGGCTCCTTGGCTCAAGTCAAGGGTCAACGCGTGACTGGTTCACACGATTCACGCCCATGGTGCCACCTTGACCAGGGATGGTGGGAAAGAATTGGAGCCCGGACTCCAGCCCGTCCGAGAGCCTCCGTCCGTGATACGTGTGAAGTCTGCACGTGCTGACCCTTGACTTTTCGTTGACCACGGTTTGACCGGGGGTCAGACCCATTTGACTCTTGACCTAGTCAGGAGGTCACGGCTTGACCCGCCCACCTCTGCGTGACGCAGTAGGCTCCCGTCTGCTCAATTGTGTCTCCTCCTCCTTCTCCTCATCCTCCGAGGAGCCTGAGCGCTGAAGCTGCAAGCCCTCGCCACGTCTCTCCTGAGTAGTTGACCCTGATTTATCTGTTGTCTGTTCCCTGGAGTTACGGTCGTTCAAGACTCAGGACTGGTCCTGCGCACTCTGTTAAGCCAACCTCGCGTTGAAAGCTTCCACGTCATTTAAAGAGAAACCAGTCGCCTCAAGATGACTGCCGCAATGCCTTCATCGAGCACGCGGATCGTGACTGTTGCATTGTATGGTATGAGGAATCCTCGTTTTGCTTTTGTATCAGCTGGCTCACTGTGTCGCAAGGCGAACAAGATGTCGGCAAGAAGACATTCATGTCCGCAGTGGTAAGAGCACGTACGGATATGATGTCCGAGCCCGACTGATCCCCTTCGCAAGGATGGCCGTACCTATATCAGGCCCTCTGACGGAAACGTCTTCACTTTCAAGTGCTTCATGGGCGCAGAACAGACAGAGGCTAGTATAGCCCTCTTGCTGATTGATGCTAGCAATCTCGGCACTATCCAAGCTGCACGGTCGAATATACGACTTGCTCAGGATGCCTCTCCGCTCTGCTCGATCCTATTCACGAAAATTGACTTGGTTCCAATGGATTCGTTGGATATGCGATATCGATACCTCTGGTTTGAACGGGATTTAAGCTTCCACTACGACGCCGACACCTTCTCTACGAACCTTCTGGATACAAAATCGGTAGATCGCATGATCACTAAGCTAGGTAAGCCCCTGCCATGCACCAGGAACACTTTCGGGCTCATCACCGTTCAGTCGATGAGGTTGTGTCACCGATTTCAGCACGGGCCTCCCTTGACCTCAAAGCCATTGGCACTCGTCTCTTGCATGCTGTCTTGAACTGGGTTGCGTCTTGCTTTGCATTGCCCTCCTCCCCGTCCACGACATCCAGCGTATGTTTCCAGTGGTCATCGCGCGATATGCCTGCCTGACGACTACTTGTCAGGCTCCAGAGCTTGACGCGCTTGTTACTGATCACGACGTATCCGTCTTAGTCGACAAGGCGGCCGGCTGGGACGAAGACCTCAAGAAGCGTCTTCACGCAGAGGATGCAGGGGGAGTTGGAGTCCACCGTATCACCTCGTCCCTCCTTGCCAAGGTTCCTGCCAGTTCATCCGAGCGTGCAAGCATGGAGTACGTACGGCAGCATACCTCCATCCCCATCCCTCGTACCTATCATCCTCACCTCTCTTGGCTCCTCATGGACTTCATCGACGGCGACATGCTTTTAGAGTGCTGGCCCAAGCAGAGCCGATTTATGCAATTCCGCATTGCATGCACTCTGCGGCTGTACGTCCAGCAGTTGCATTCGCTGAGGCGCGAGACTGTTGGCACAGTCGATAGCAATGACGTCCGTGGAATTTTTTTNCCAAGAAGAGGTCTTGCCTTCGCTGCACGCAATGCGCCAATTCAGGCGTTTCTGTGACATGGTAGCGCTCGAGGGCTGGAAGATCATCGCACGTCGCAATCAGAGTGCTGGTTTGACCTTGCCTCCTGTCCCCACGTTGCCGTCGACTTGGACCCCTACGTTCATACACGGTGATCTCAATGCAAGCAACGTGCTCTTGGACAAACACGGTGTACTTTGGGTGCTGGACTGGGGCACAGCGGGATTTTACCCGCCTTGCCTTGAAGCTCTAGCCATGCAGCTTGTCGAGGAGGAACTCAATGCGGACCTTGTCTCACCCTCTTGGACACGATACCGGCAATTCATTGCAGGGAGTATAACAACGGAGGACAAGGAGTATTGGATGCACGTGTACACTGCTATTCATCGATTCCACGCTTATTCTAGAAGTGAATCCGGAGGCTGGTAGTCGAGGGCGTGATATCATACACGTCGCTGGATTGGAGTTATACAGATTCTGCATGTACGTTAGGTGTGTTCAATTCAATAGTAAATGGGTACTCACTGTGAATCACTGCGGGGGAGTATAGAATTTACCCTGCACGGGAGGCCAGGGAACCGCCTCCTTGGCCGTCTTCGCATATTCGCTCACTTGGACTCTTGCGTTCGCGACGTCCTCTTCACTCAACCACCCTGGTGCAACGAAGTTTGACAGTAGGGTCAGCTGCCAATTGAGGCAGCCACTGCCGTCTGGGTGGAATGTGTAGTACTGCAATCCCTTGGCGACGACGAGGTCCAGGATATCCTTCATGGTGATAGTGCGCTGGAAGGTAAGCACAATCTTATAAGGGGTACGCGTGGAATACAGCAGGTTGCGGGGGCGAGCCTGCAACTCGAGACAACCATATAGGTTGTCGGCTGCAGCGTTGTAGATGTGAGATCGCGGTTGGTACATGTTGCAGGAGATGCCAACGATGTCCTGGGTCGGATTGTCCGGATCGCGTTGGTGTGGGCGGACAAAGGTGTACCCAGTCACCCAGTGATGAAGGGCACCGCTGGAGCACCATAAGGTGACGCTCTCCAGTCTCTTGGCCTTCAGAGTCTCGTCGGTTTTGTCGTCGAGAGGAGCTTTGACGGGATGAGGGTTTGCGTGGGCCATCCTATGGAGCATGACTAGATGAGCGACTCTGAGGAACCTCGACGAGCTGATGCCATGGACTCGGACCAGACGCACCTGTCATACAATATGTGGGATGGATGTGCAGATGCCGTTGGATTGTACTCGATGTCCTGGGATACAATTTATACCCTTGGAGGGGGAGGAAAGGGGGACTCGGAGAGGGGAGCACCAACAGAATGAGCACGGATCCAAAGGAGAGCCCTATCGCGCGCAACGAGGCGCAACGCCATCCGCATGATCTCAGCGATGGATTTGCCCAGAAGCATGTTCTCACATGAAGCACCGAACAGGTGACAAGGAAGAACAAAGGGCTTGGTGAACAAGGAACTCGTCTTGTTGCCATGAGGCGAGTTGTACACTGCCAGCGGCGGCATGATTGATCAGATAGCCTGGGTAGAGTACAGCCCGGGCCTGACCACAACAACACGTTTCGGGGGTTGAAGGTCACGACGGTGCTCGCATTAGGGTGCGGTGACCCCGCTATGTAACGCACAGTAAATCCATGCGGGCCGGCAATGCTCAGAACAGCATGTCTCCAATTTTACGGCCATATATCATGATCAACTGACCCGAGGCCCTCGTCACAACGAGTCTCTTGCCTTTTGCGTTATATCCTCGTTTGGCTGATGACTCCGACAGGTGGAAGTATTCCAACATACCGTCGTGCAAGACGACTCGATCAATACCATGGATTCATTAGTGAGCAGCACAACCAGGAATCACTCGTCAGAATAGTGTTAATCGAGCGTCTCTTGAATCCATAGGGCTGGTTCGATCTGAAGAACATGAAGGAAGGAGAACTCGCATGACACTCTCCCCCGTGCGATACCCTGAAGGCACGCATCCGCGTAGAATATCCGACATGCGGCGAAGATCGCAGGCTGTACTTGAATTTGATGCTGTACACATTGTGTTAGCGGGAGCCGCCATTGTTACTATACGCACATTAATCGATATACCGCGCTTAGAACGGCCTCAAGTTGAAGAGAAAAGGTGAGACTGTTCATGAATGCGTGGACAATGCACATGCGTTTAAACGGCGAAGAACGCTGGTTTGAGGCTTCAGCGTCTATTTCCAAATTGGGACGAGTGCCACCATGCTACCGCCGCCACAATGCCAGCGTTCGAGTCTGTCTCTTCCTCCTCGTTGCATTGGACTGGGCTTTGTATGTGTACAAGTACTGGTCACTGATTCACTACCCGAGTCACTTGAGGCACTCGGCTACGGAGATGACTACTTCGTTCTTACTTGTTTACGGGAATGGCGAATCCGACCGACCATGCTGACGCTTCAAGTTTTCGTGAGGCCCTGCGGTGTAGCAAGCACATCGTCGTAATTGCTGGCGCTGGTTGTCCGCAGCATCAGGTTCGTCGTTATGTCGTTTGCGATAGCCTTGGTGGTGCTGATGCCTTGAAAGGCATTCCTACCTACTGTACTCACCAGACGTTAAGCGATGTCCCCTGTCCCCGGCACCTCATCATCTCGCCTATATGGGCGCTTGTCCCTTGTCCCCAGCTGCTCGTCGCCTTGCCTGCCTTAAATATGTCATTATCCAAATATAGAAATGTTTTAATTCCTGGTAAATTATCCAAACTGCCCGCACACTTAGGGTGTACCCGCAGGTATGCTCGCCTTAGAACTCGTACGTAAGTAACAGGAGACACTATACTGTATGTTGAGGTGCTCTGAGGCCCCAGAGTAGTAGATGGCTCAAAGTAAGGCCCGGTTGCACCGGCGCTAAGCACATCAGCAAAAGGGTCATTTTATTGTAGTGCTCTGCAGGGCGCTACCAGTCAGGCAGGGCACTGCCGGCATTAGCCGGATCTGGTGAAGACTTACAGCAAGGCTGTAGAGCGTTGTCAGACATGGTATAACACTACAAAGCTGACAATACAACGTCGCTCACTACCAACGATCTGTAGCATCCTACGGGAATTATCACAGGGTTACTAATATATGCAGAGGAATAGAAATAACTGTAGCCATCACACTTTGCCGCTTCATACCGTTGCACGGGCGTCTAATCTCCTAATCTGTGCATTCTCGATGCGCCCCCGTCTGTCAACCGTCCAACGACCCGAAGTCTCTCGTCGCTCGAGTCTCAACGTTGTCATGCTTGTCACAACTCAGGGTTCCATCGGCCTCATACGTCCTTCATCCTGAACTCTGCTGCGTCACATAAATAGTGCCAGTCTCTCGCCTCTCGACCTTTCTTCAATACCACCATCTCCTCTGGTCGTCCTCATACAATGCGTCCTGGGACCCACAACCTCCGAACTTTGCTCATCCCGCAAAACACTTCACACCATGCTCAGGATCTGTGGACTATGGAGTGGGTGGTGATAGCAGTTTGGCGTTCCGGTGAGGATTTATGCGCATATATGCATCGCTTATCTCACTAATGCATAGTGTTCACCAAGGCGATTTTCTATCCCTGTCTCTCATGGTAAGTAAACACTGACATTACTGCATGCAGCGTCGACAACTCTGTCGACTCCAACATTTTCGAACACCATACCACTTGCCTAAGCAGACGGTCAAGAATATAGTAGGCTCTTTCTATCCTACATGTACAATCCGATGCTCATCCATCTCCAGCGAGTGCGTCAGGCAGCCCACCGCCGGGTTCTTGTGAGTGATGATTCTCGCCATCTCCGGTCACGGTATCGACTGCCAGGTTGTCCCCTCACAGGACCCCGAAGTAGCCGCCTCGCCCCTCAGTGTAAGCCAACCTTCTTTCAGATGTGTCAATCGCCTGATGAGCTCATCTGCACGCTTCATGGGCTTAGCTCTCCCTGAACTGTGGCTGGACGGTCAGTATTTCCTTCGGTGTCTGGGGTCCCTAGTGGTGTTTCCGATGGTGACCTTGGTCTGCGGTTTTTAATCGCCACAGTTGGGTACAGATTGGACAGGTGATTCAGTAGAAATACGACCTATGTATATCCTGCTCACTGTATTGTCTTTTAATATAATATTATGTATTTTGCAAGTTACTCAAAAGTTATCGCAGTAAATACAAATCAAGTCACAGGCAGCATACGAGGGTGGCACCTACAATGAGCTGCCGGGATATCATCAGGAAAAACCCTCACAGCAGATGAGGACTAATGAGTGCTCATGAGTGCTCGTGAGAGCAAATTTAGCACTGCAGCTCAGCGAGAGCTAATTAGATAGGTCCCCTTGTCCGTTCAGCCAAGATTAGCATATAATAGTGCTAATAATTGCAGAGCGTCCGAGGGCTTTCTTGCACTCCGAATGCGACAATCGAGAAAATACTGCCCGAGATCACATCATACTTGTATTGAATGATAGATCTGAGTACATGCAGCAAATTCTAAGCTACTAGCAAGAAGACGGCAGAATTACTAAGCTTCGGGCGTGCGAATGATGAGCCAGGACATGCATGGATAGTAGAAAGTAGGGGGTAGGGGTATCTAGGTGACGCAACGGCCTCACTCTCGTGCCATAGCTTCGACGTTGAGGAAGCTCTTGCGTGCTTGCTCGGGGCGGCCGCGCTGGCTGAAGGGAGCACTGTATGAAGGCAGGTTAGCATTAGACATGGCCATGCCATGCCAGGCAGGTTATACTCACCTGATTTGACGCCACAGACCATGCATTAGAACATGGTACTGGATGGGCCCTTGTACCCGAATGTCTGAGAGTGTTTGAATATGATCCATGTATATGCCGGAGTAGTCGTTGGTGGTGAAGTCGCACGGCTGCTTGTGCCCGTGCTTACAATCTTCGATTGCTGCGTACAGCTAGAAGACGATATGTCAGGGCATAAATGACCATAGAACACAGTGCATTACCGCAGTAGCGACGAGAGCGAGCATTGCCGCAGGAATCTCCTGCTCGTCAGGCTTGTCCGGAAGGGATGAGACAAATTGTTGAGAAATCTTGAAGCCAAAGCTCATCTGGCGCTTAAAGAACGCGATGCGAAGCATCTCGGCGAAGACCGGTGGGCTGTAGGCCTTCGAATTGTCAATGGATTGGTTCTGAGAAGCAACATTAGCAAGAAGTGATACGCAATGGAAGTCAAACACCGACCTGATAGTTGAAGGGGTAGATATAACGCAGTCCCTCTTGCAGCCAGTCTCCCATGTCCTTATCTCCGAAGACGAGCCCAAACGCGGTTCGCGGCTGACCATCTGCGAGCTTGCGCACATTGCCTCGGAAGCCGGAGATGCGCTGCGCAGGCTATCATATCATAGATGAGTAATACAAAGCTTAAGTAGATGGAGCGTAGACAACGTACGAGCCGTGTGAGCTCATCGACGTAGTGGTCCTTCTTCCTGAGGCGCTTCACCATATCTTCATACCCGAAATCCGCTGCTGCTTTCAACATTGCGCGGTAGATGATCTTCGAGCTGTCCTTGCTACCGTCAGGGAAGGCGTTCTTGAGGCAGATATCAGAGAGCATTCCAAAGATCGCCCGGGTGAGAACGCGTCGGACGCGACGATGCTGATCGCCGATCTTCAACTTGCCGGACTCGGGTGGGGCGACGTCGATGCCAGAGTCGTCCGACTCGGACCCACTTGAAGAAGCGTCGTCAATGTCTGACGTCGCGTGCGCTACCTTGCTGGACTTCTGTTCCGGAGGGTGTTAGTGCTGTGGGCAGTACATACGTAACGAACGGACCTTTGATGTCTTCCTGGTGCTACTACGGCTTGCAGACTTGGGCGTGATGTTTGGGCGGCCAGACTCGGAAGGCTTTCGGTGTTTATGCAAAGACTTGGGCTCGTTATCGGGCTGAGTCTCAACAAACTTCGGGATCTATCAGGATACACTATTAGCACGATTAATGGAGAGGGCGGTTGATGGTACCTCGTGGGCGCGTGTTCGTCGTCGAGAATCCGCTGTGTGATACAAACCGCAGCCAGCATTCAAATAGGTCAGTGACAACGTACTAACAGAAATCCATAGGCACTGCTTACATCGCTCGGTTATATGTGTCTGGGACGACTTCATGTTGGCATGGGCGTGAACGCTGCTCTCCCGTTGTTTTGCAGCTTTCTTCGGAGGCTGTATTCATATAACATTAGCAGTACGGCAATAGTAACCATTAAAGTAATGGACATACCTCTAGCTCGGAATCGCGCTCGTCTTCAGAGCTGCTCAGTCGTCGGTCTTCAATTGGATGCTTCTTCACCTTCCCAGCATGAGAAGAATGCCTCGGACGGACGTCAGGAGAACGTTCACGCGTCCGGCTGGATTTCGCCTGATGATGGCTGTGCGCGGCATCGGATGGTGGATCTGATCCAGAGGGAGAGGGAGAGCGCGGTGGCGCATGAGTTCGACTGTCCTTGTTCTTAGCATGTTGACGCTTCGAGCGCGTTGAGGAGGCATCGGCGTTGTCAACCCAGCGGACCTCCTGTAGACATCGAGAGGTCAGTAGTCGTCCGCACAAACACCGATGAGCGCTCATCGACGTACTTCGCCTCGGAGCAGCTTCTCAAGCGCCGGTGGATCTGCTTCCATCGCCTCGAGCGCACGGTCCTCATCGTCTGACTGTCCGCCTTCCGCCGCCTCCTCTCCCGCAGAGGGTGTTGATTCCCCTTCTTCACTTGCGCTTTCGTACAACTCATCATCGCGTGCTGCGTTTTGCTGTTCTTCTGCTTTGCGGAGTCGAGGAGGCAGTGCGGTCGCCTTGCCAGTCTTGCTCACGTCCGTGCGGCCGTCCCGAAACTTGCCACTCTACAACAATGGCGTAAGTAGTATCATGGAACATGACTTTGATACACTTACGGTCGCTTTTGAGGTTGGTTTCAAGCGCTCTGGTTCGTCTTGGCGGCCAGTCGTATCGTCTTCGTTGTCGGTTGCTTCTGGGTCTATGTAAGGAGCGCGGTACTTGGACGTCATGGATGGTGCAGCGTTTAACGATTTGGCTGTTGCTGAGGCCTTGTTCCGTTTTGCTAGATGTTGGTCTGCTGCAAAATTAGGTGAGCACGTATGTAATTCAGCATCAGGCTCGCAATTGATGTTGTACCATGGTCACGGTCAACAGATAGTTCTTTGTTGGTGGCAGCGGCAGGTTCGCGCGACGTCGACTTAGCTTGCTGGCGAGTCCTGCCCGGTATCAGGGAGTCCCATGCTACAAGTAGTCAGTTAGATATTGGTAAGTAGACGCAATGATAAGGCTTTACCTTGATGCGCTACCGCTTTGCTTTTGCGGGGGGCTATTAATCCGAGTATTGGGTTAGCAAGCTGAATAAAGCATCGACTGAACTTTGTGCGTACCGCGGTCGTGTGAGGTCGCGGCGTCTGGAGCAGGTTGGTCTGCTTCAGCATCAGACTCCAGGTCCGAGCCCGTCAGCTGGATTGGCTGCCGCCGCGTGCCCATGCAGTGGGATGGTTGTCAAGAACGATACTGGCAGGTACGTAGCGCTAGCTGATAGTGATTGGCCTGCGTGTCTTCTAATATATTCAGATATGAGCCTAGATGGGATAAGCGAGCGAGAGAAGTAAAGAGCGGCTAGCTGTGCCAGCAACTGGGAGGGAAGTCGGAAGTGAGGAGAGGACGTTGTGTTGTGGTCGGTACGTCCGGGCTCGACCGAGTCACGATACAGAGTCACGGTCTCAATCGTGACTCTCGTACGTTCCATAAACTCGTGATTCCACGCTGGTCAGTACGACTCTCCATCGCGCCCCCTGCTTGATATTGATCGCCTCCTATCGCCTCGCTATCTTGCGGCTCTGTTTACAGGTCTTGGTTCCTCGCTCATACGCAGCCAACCCTCGTCCTACCTCTGTGATTCCTACCTCCGCCCTCCGAATATATATATCTTGACTATGTCAACCCGAGCTCGCCGAACATGCCCTGGCTGTTCAAAATCGTTCACTATCACCGGCTACTCAAGCCATTTGCGACAGACTACTCGACTGGCATGCATTGCAGCCCGCGAAAATTCAGACCAAGCCGACTCTTCCGTTCACAGCGACCCAGATGTACCCTCTAGATCTTCTTCACCTGCTGAGGGCACTATACCGCTTGGCGATTCGGACAACGGTTCACGTGGGCCATCAGCAAATCCTGGTGAAGCTGCACCTGTCGCTTTTGAAGGAGATTACTTTGGATCATACACAGCTGCAGATTTCGACGACTTTGACAACTACGAAGAGCCCGAAGGTGCACCCGAGCCAGAGGCGAATGCGGACTCGGACACGGGCCGTCCCCACATTGATCCTGAAGATGAGGATGAGGAGGAAGATGACGCCTCAAATTTCGAGGCAGAAGCTGGATGGGAGCCACCTGCCCGTCAATGGCCACCGGGCCCGGCCGTGTCGATGGAGGTTGATGAAGAAACTGGCGACTTCGACCGCACTGCGCGCGCACGTAGTCAAGAGCAGTTACGGACGAAAACATACATTGTCCCCTTTCCAAGCCCCTCCGCAGGCGCTCCCATTAGCCGACACCACGAACGTACTGCGTATGAGCAGTTCCAGAGGCATATCGACGCGGCAAACACTAATCCCTATGCCCCGTTCACTTCGCGCCTTGACTGGGAGTTAGCACGGTGGGGCAAGATGCGAGGACCGGGGTCTACTGCGCTGTCAGAGCTACTGCAGATTGAGAACGTGAGCACCCTCTTATGATAACGCCTCTCGACGACACTGACAACTTCGCTCCGACTATGGACTTCTAGCTTGTGACGCTCCTCGGCCTGTCATACAAGAACACGCGCGAGCTCAATGCTATCATCGATGGAAGCCTGACTTCTGGACGCCCACGGTTCATCCGGCGAGAGGTTGTTGTCGCAGACGAAGTACACGAGGTCTTCTATCGTGATATCATTGAGTGCATCCGTGCGCTGTATGGCGATCCGGAGTTCGCGGACATCCTCGTCTTCTCCTCTGAGAAGCACTATGCTGATGAAGAGCACAAAATCCGAGTCTATTTTGATCTCCACACCGGAAAGTGGTGGTGGGAAACTCAGGTATGTCACTAGTACCTCAGCCAGGGCTCGGTAATACTGATCTCATGCAACTTGTCAATGTCAGAAAGAACTCGAGGCTCGAAGGCCTGGCGCTACGATCATCCCGATCATCATCTCCTCCGACAAGACTCAACTCACAGTCTTCGGCTCGAAGACGGCCTATCCAGTCTACATGACCATTGGTAACCTCCCGAAGGACGTACGGCGCAAGCCTTCGCGCCGTGGGCAGATTCTCCTCGCCTACCTCCCCTCAACCCGTCTTCCGCATATTTCGAATCAAGCCTCTCGGAGGCGGACACTGGCCAACCTGTTTCACGCCTGCATGTCCCATGCTCTTGCGCCTCTGCGCAACGCAGGGATCCATGGCGTTGAGATGACGAGCGGAGATGGCGTATCCCGCCGTGGTCATCCGATCTTCGCGATGTACATAGGGGACTATCCGGAGCAACTTCTCGTCACCTGCTGCAAGAATGGGACGTGTCCCAAGTGCACCATCCCTCGCGATCAGGTCGGCGCGTCTCCTGACAGTAACCATCCAACGCGCGATCTGGATCAAATCTTGAGGGCATTGGACGAGTTTGATAGTGGCCCGGCCGTCTTCTCGCGTGCCTGCCGGGATGCTGGAATCAAACCTGTCATCAATCCGTTTTGGCGCGACTTGCCCTACGTCAACATTTTTCGCTCTATCACCCCCGACCTTCTACACCAGCTATACCAGGGAGTCATCAAGCACCTGCTTGCGTGGCTGAAGCTTGCTTACGGCCCGGAGGAACTCGACGCCCGATGCCGCCGTCTTCCACCAAATCATCAGATCCGCCTCTTCATGAAGGGCATTACGACCTTACAACGGGTCACGGGAAAGGAACATGGTGATATGTGTCGATTCCTTCTAGGCCTTGTCGTCGGGCTATCCCTTCCAGGCGGCTATTCACCACTGCGCTTGGTCCGCGCGGTCCGTGCCCTACTTGACTTCCTCTATCTATCCCAGTATCCCGCACACACCTCTGATACTCTCAGTCTCCTTTGCGATGCTCTACGCCGCTTTCACGCGAACAAGGACATCTTCACTCAACTCGGAATCCGCTTGCATTTCAAGTTGCCAAAATTGCACGCACTCGACCACTACGTCGATTCCATCAAGTTGTTCGGTACAACGGACAACTACGACACACAGTACACCGAACGCCTGCACATCGACTTTGCGAAGGACGCGTACCGTGCAACAAACCACAAGGACAAATTTCCGCAAATGACTGTGTGGCTCGAGCGGCGCGAGAAAATACTGCGACACGAGGCGTATGTGAACTGGCGCCTCCGTCAGCTGTCCGTTCGTGCCAGCAGCGACCTAGACAACACCTCAGCCTCTCGCCCGCCATCGCCAACAACTTGCATCCAGGCTCAGGTATGGCTTGATTGCATTGTTATACATCTACTTACTGACTACGTATTACGAAGGCTCCCTTTGCAACCACTCGTCCGGTGTGGACACGGATCAAAATCGCGCGCTGGCCCAGCGTCAAGGGACTTTCTCTCAATGCTGCTGCAGAGCGTTATGGTGCCCCGTACATCTGAGACGCCCTTGCTTGGTTTGTCGTATCGTATCGCGACCCAACCCTCTCTGCAGCTGAAGTTGAGCAGGCATCACTCGGCGTGGCATTGCACTTCCGCAAGGTCGAGGCATATTATAAACTCAAGTTCCTCCTTGACGACGCTCAACAACTCGGTGTCATGGATACCCTTCAAGACGTTGCGCATGCGAGACCTGGAAGGCGTGATAGGCAGGGCCGTCCTATACCAGGTCGCTTCGACACCGTCCTCATCAATGATGGATCTGGTGGCCACTCTGGTGTTCACGGTGCGTAATTCTATACGCACAATCTTTAGTGTTTCACTCAGTATTCACAGGGTACGAAGTGGCGCAAGTGCGGCTTGTCTTCAAGCTACCGAAACGTGCATCTGAAGACCTCTTTCCCGACGTCCTCGCCCCTGGCCACCTTGTCTACGTTGAGCGCTTCAGCCGGTTCACCGCGCCCGATCCTGTGCATGGGATGTACAAGGTCAAGCGGCTGCGTGATGCGAACGGTGCACGTCTCGCTAGTGTGTTCGAAGTGTGTAATATCCGAAGGAGCTGTCACTTGCTACCAGAGATAGGGCCCACGGTGCCGCGCGGGTGGGCAAGTAGCACCGTTCTTGATCAGTGTGACACGTTCTGGCTCAACCCCTTCAGCGATCTTCATATGTACATGACTATGTTCTAGATTAATGCTAGTTACATGTACGCCAATGGACAGAGGTCTCATTAGCTCTAAATTAGCATGTAATTATCAGTGTTAGTCGAGCTTGGCAATAATTTGCTAGGACGTTTTTTGGTTGAACAATTATTATCCGTCATGAGTGCAAATCTGCCAGGGGGGTTTTTCCTGATGATGCATGGGTTGGCCCGGAGTTTTGTAGAGGTCTGTAGATGGACGCGGAGTGTTATGTATGATTCTCGTGCTCAATTGCCAAGCTTCTGCAGCACTCTGCATAACACTAGGCGTGCATATGCAGAGTCCGGCGATGTGTGTCAGTGTTACGCTTTCGAGCGTGACTCTTAAACTCTCAAGCCTTAAGACGTCAATGAATATAGAGCTTGTATATATTCAGCTACTAGCCCTAGCTTGTCAAAGATAAGCGCGTAGTAGTATTTGCAGTGAAAGCGAGGTAACGAGTAAACCAAGTCGTAATTCGCAAAGAGACTGAAAGCTGAGGGTCGCTCTATGGCGTCGCCTCTTATATATATATATGCAGGCCTGTAGACGGAATGTTCTAGCGTATACACGGACTTTCTGGTACGTAGTAGTCAGCGCTAGTCGAACCTAGTAATACTGTGGCAGTGCCGCGGTGTACTGTGCAGAAGCGCCTGTGCACTGTGCAGAAGCGCCTGTGCACTGCGCAGAAGCGACTGTGCACTGTGCAGAAGTACTGTGCATAGAAAGTCCTAGAGAGTCCTAGATAATACGAGACCATTCCTGTCTTTAAGAACCGTAGCTAGAATCCTAGAGTCCGCCATATTCGTATAGTACAGAGACGGAAGTAGAGACCATACCAAATTGTACAGTTCGTAAGACGCCTATCGTACATTCATAACATCAGCTCCCCCTCCGCTGAAGGTCGTCCTCGACCTTAGGCATGCACGATAATGTTCTGGTTACGCTCGACGACCTCAGGACGGAAGACGTCCAAAGAGATCTGGACGAGGTCAGACTCATTACCTACCGCCCGAATACAATCCCACTGCGCCGACTCTGCTGCCGACATGCCTATAGCCTGGCGATAAGTCGTCGGGGTGCGTTTGGCCTCGATCTTGAAGGCAGGGAAATTTCCTCGGCGAGCGATGACGTCGTCGATAAGGAGAGAGGCTGCCATTGTGGTCCTGACAGAAGCTTCCGGCCATCGCAGATGGTATGCGACCATGATCCAAGTGACGGAGATGCCAAAAGGATTGTTGGGGACCACGAAGATGTCGCCGTTGGAATTGACATAGCCAAGTTGATCCTCTCCGGTTCGTCGAAAGAAACCACAGCGTCCGCGAGGTTCTTCAGCATTCTTAGTGAGCGTCGATGAGGGGGGAGGAGGAGGGGAGGGTGCCCTAACCGCGACCTTCAGAGCCTTGTGGAACTCCTCTTCAGAGAGCTCGTCGACCTCGTCGACCGTACTGAGCTCGAGATGTTCAAGCTCTGGGAGAAGGTCGAATGACTCCACCTCAGAGTAAGGCGAGTCCGAGCGAGAGGAAACCAAAGAGGGGGTGGACTCCTCAGAGGTTTGTCCCCACTTGACGGCTTCCTCCTCGGGGTCTGGAGTAGCAACCTTCCATGGGTCAGTTGAGGGAACTGACCATCCTCCAACTGAACTTACATCCGCGTCTTCATCCTCATCTACCTCGATGGGCTCCGGGTAGTCGTCAAGACGTTGCGGCCAGAAAATATGCCCCCAGTTATGAGTACCGTGTTGGTTACGGAGGGGCATGAGATCCGAAAGAGCCCCCGCGATCTGGGGGTTAGCGAGCATCGAGAGTACCTTCTCTGCTCCTTGGATCACCGCCTGGTAAGCCTCATTTGCAACCTGATCGACCTTTTTCTTCTCCGACTTGGGCGCCGACGTCCTCTTGTTATAGTTGACGAGAACTCCGTAAGACGGAGCAGCCCTAGCGAGAGCGCGGTAGACGTCGATGAGGTCCTTGACCTCAGGGAGATGGGAAATTCGAGCCTCTACGTGACTGTAGAGGTCGGGGTGGACAATGACCCAGCCGATGCGATCGGCGAGGGTGCCTTCGTCGTTGGCCGAGACAGTGTGTCGAGGGAGGTGGTTGTAGAAAACCGTCCTCCATTCGCGGATGAAGTTGGGGGGACGGGGGATGTTGCGCCTGGAAGCCTCAGAGAAGCGGCGACCAGTGAGCTGAGTGCGAGTGTAGACCATTGTGAATATATGAGAGATTGTTCAGAAAATTGGAGGAAATATTCGAGTGAGGAGTGGGTTGAGTCTTTCACGACAACTTGTGCCTCTTCTTATAGTTGCGCAAGATTGACTGCGCATTCTTGAGATGTCTTTCTGGTTCCCAAGAATTTTCCGACGCGGGCCAGCCCTTCCAAGCCACTAGATACTGCTTTTGGGTACCTCTAGTGCGGTGGCTCAGAATTGCTTCTACCTCCCATTCTGCTCCTTCAGTTGATTCTGGAGTGGGAATCGGTGGAGGTCGGACGTAGTCTGGTCCGTGCTCCTTAGTTGTATGGTACGGGGTAAGTAGCGCTGCGTGGAAGACAGGGTGTATCTTCCATTTCTCCGGGAGTTTTAACTTAAATGTAACCGGTCCCAAGACCTTGACGATCGTGAACGGTCCCACTCTTTTTGGAATCAACTTCCTGGAGACATATGGAAGCCTGAGGTTCTTTGTATCGAGAAGAACCTTGTCTCCGAGCTTCAGCGGTACTTGAGCGGCGGGGAGCCTTCTTGACATAGCTGCGGCGGCCTGCGCATGCGCAGCTATTGTATTCTCCCTGGCTTCCCGAAGACTTTGAAGCCTCTGCTCCGTACTTGGATGCTTTGGGGTTGTTCGGACTGTCCCAGCGGCCTCTGGCTGAAACCCGTAGAGGAGCTCAAAAGGGGATTTTCCCGTGACAGAGTGTGTCCGCTGATTGTGCGCGAATTCGAATTGAGGCAACAGTTTGGCCCAGTTCTCCGGATTATTAGCACAGTAGAGCCGAAGTGCTAAATCGAGTTCCTGATTGACTCGCTCCGTTTCCCCATCTGTCTGAGGATGGTAGGCCGTGCTGAGTGCYGTTTCAATTCCGAGGCTGTTGTGTAATTCCTTGAATGCCTTGGAGATGAATTGCGGTCCTCGATCCGAGATGACCTTCGCAGGTAGTCCGAATCTGCGATACACATCCCTTTGCAGAATATCCATGGCTCCTTCCGCCGTGATATTCTTGGTGCAAGGGGAAAATACCGCTGCCTTGGATACATCATGGTCGACTACCACTTGGACGGCATTAAATCCATCCGACTCTGGTAGATCCGTGATATAATCCATAGTAATTGTCCGGAAAGGCCTAGTGTCCCCACTGTGTTGAATGGGAATTAAGCCTGGTTTAATGGGATGCGTATTGACCTTGCTTGTTTGGCAAGCGGCGCAACCTTTGACGTATTGCACAATGAATTTCCGCATGCCTGGCCACATATATTCCCGTTTAACCAGATCATAGGTTTTCTGGACTCCTGGGTGTCCCATAATTGGTGCGTCGTGATGCATCTTGACTATATCACGATACAATTGATTATCTGGTGGAACGTATACTCTGTTCTTGTACAGGAGTATTCCGTCGTCGTCGGACCAATCTTCTGGTTTGCCGAACTCTGGGCGTTTGGTAGCCTTTCCTTTTAGAGTAATGTACTCTACTACCGAGTTGTCCCGTAGCTTGCTATCACGGATGCGCTCTTGTAGCTCAACGTTGACAGCTTTGGCAAAAAGTTCTGGCCCTAGTAATATGACGTCCTTGTTGTCATTTTNCCCCCCCGTCATGCCCTGATCTCCGAGAAAGGGCATCTGCTTGAGTGAGGGATTTTCCGGGTTGGTGCTTGATTACGATGTTGAACTCCGAGAGGAATAAATGCCATCGCGCCTGTCTGCGATTTAACTTCTGCGCCGTACGGAAGTAGGTCAGATTTTTGTGATCTGATAGAATTTCTGTAGGGTGTGGGGAGCCCTGCAAAAAATGTCGCCATGCTTCGAGAGCTCGAACAATGGCCAACAATTCCCTATCATAAATCTGATAGTTCCGTTCCGCAGGAGTGAAGGACTTGGACAAATAGGCACAAGGATGCCATAGTCCGTCCTCTCCTTGTTGTCGTAGTACAGCACCTGTTGCGACCTTAGAGGCATCGCACTCAATCTGAAATGGTTTCTCCGGATCCGGGATTTGCAGGATCGGTTCTTCAGTAAACCGCTTCTTGAGTGTGTCAAATGCTCTCTGACAATCAGGGGTCCACAGAAAAGGCTGGTCCTTCTTGGTTAATTCCGTGAGGGGTCGGACTATCTTTGAATAATCCCGAATGAACCGTCGGTAGAAATTACCGAACCCTAGGAATGCCTGAACCTGCTTGACTGTTTTCGGTGGTTCCCACTCGATAATTGCCTTGAGCTTTACTGGATCCATAGCGACTACTCCCGGTCGGATTATTGATCCTAGGAATTCGACTTCTTGTCTGTCGAATTCGCATTTTTCCGCCTTGAGGAATAGGTCACTGTCTTTGAGCCGCTGTAAAGCTCTCCGCGTCCGCTCATGGTGATCCTCGACATTGTCTGAGAATATCAGGATGTCGTCCATGTAAATGACCATCCATCCTTCCTGGAGCATGTCTCGGAAGAGGTCGTTCATCATGTTTTGGAATGTGGCTGGTGCGTTGCACAAACCAAAAAACATGACTGTCGGTTCGAACAATCCGCTGGGTGTTATAAACGCAGCTTTCCACTCATCGCCCTCCTTGATGCGAACATTATTGTACCCTGCTCGCACGTCAAGTTTGGTGAATATTGTGGCCCCTTTCAGCCGGTCAATGATGTCGCTAATGAGCGGTAAGGGATATGCGTTTTTGATAGTCCCCTCGTTAAGAGCCCTGTAGTCTTGAACAGGTCGAAGACTCCCATCCTTCTTGGTGACAAAGAAAAATGGCGAGGCTAGGGGAGACTTGGATTTTCGAATGTAGCCCTTCTCGAGGTTCTCCGCAATRAATTTGTCGAGTTCTATACGTTCCGTRTAGGTCAGWGGGTAGATTTTCCTCCAAGACCCCTTGGTATGATGGTCGAAGTCCTTCTTGAATTCGATAGCATGGTCCCATGGTCTCGAGGGCGGAAATCTACTTGCTGCCTTCTTCTCAAAGACCTGTCGATAGTCCTTTACAAAATCAGGTAGRATTTCGTCCAAGGTCYTCTCCTTCTGGTCTTTCTTCGCTGCTATAGCGATCTCCGTAGACTTATTAATCTTTCGGATTTTCTTCTTGCGGTACCATAGCTCRATGGCCCTCGAAGGATTAAACGTAAGCCTTTCAGAGTCTGGGTCTGCGTCGTCCTCGTCCGGTATAGCACGTACGAATGATACAACCATATCTTGATTTAGAGGTTTTACTGGGAAGTTCCACAGCATCCCTTCGGGTGGGTCGTGCTCGCATTGGTATTTATGGATCTGCTGCTGCTTCTTGATAATATCCGACTTGAAAGTAATGCGACCACTTTCCCAGTCGATATTAGGATTGTACTTGCGGATCCATGGCATGCCGAATAGGACATCGTCCCGTCCAATGTCGGCCACATACCAATTTGTTGGRAGCTTCTTCCCGTGGAGATTAAATGTCCCTTCCACCCGATGGGTAATGGTTCCCATACTATTAACGCTATCGTCCGCGTTCCGGAAAGTCAGAGTCTTCGGTAGTCTGACTGTCGGAAGATTGTACTTGTCCACAATCTTTTTATTGACGATCACTGCGTCYGCACCAGTGTCRATGAGCCCCTTCATTTTAACGGCTTTGTCCTGAACCTGCATGTAACTGGGTATCAGCAGAGCACTGCGTCTCCGCTCTGTATTGGTTACAATAGTTACATGCAGTTCCTTGGGCAAGTCAGGCGTCGAGTCTGCTTGCCTGCCTAAAAACCCGTCTCAAAATCTGTAGCCCTGAGTGCGTTAATAGAAATATTGTCCTCTTCATCCTCGTCGACCTCTTCGTCTGAGATCTCCTCAGACTTGTCCTCTAAATCCTCATCGGTAACCTGTCATACTTTCCAACTGACAGGTTTGCCGGGCTTCTTAGGTTTAGAAGGACAGTCTCTGAAAATATGTCCCGGCTTCCTACAGCGAAAACATAGTCCCTTGTCTTGTAACTCCTGTCTCTCCTTGATCGAGAGTTTGTTAATATCAAGCAAGTCGTCCTCGACATTAACCATCTTGACATTCTTCCTAGTCTTCGAGGTTTTGGCTTTGCGTCCTCTGCGATTAGCCAAAATCTTCTCCGTGAGGTGATAGCTATGGTCAATCTCCTTAGTTCTAGTCATCCACTCTTTGATGTTTGTCAGTGGAGGGTACAACATGGATATCTTCTTCAGTAGATATTCTGGAAGCGCATTCCTGTACAGGGCAAGCTGCACTGCTGAGTCCAGAATTTTTCCCTTGGAAGCTAGATCCATGAACCTCACGTTGAACTTGTCGACTGAAGAGTAGTCCTTGAGCTGTATTGTCGTGAGATTAACCATAGAGTCGTTGACCTCGTCTACTGGGGCAAATGCAAGCAAGATATTCCTCTTGAAGACTGGCCAAGAGTCAAAGCCTCGATAGACTCCTGGTCTAATTTCCTCTTCAGCTTGCTGAATTGTGATGTCCTTCCAGTAATTTATATTGTCCCCTTCCATGAAGGATAGGGCCGCCGCCACCTTTGTGTAGTCATTAACGAAGTTGTGGGGTCGCGCTGTGAACAACAGGAACAGTTGATGTTCTGTTGCCTGCTCCCCGCTCCCCGTTGTGCGCTGCCATGTCGCCACATCGCCACGTCAACACCTTGTCCTCTCCCCCTTCTCGAGCTTCCTCTCTCCTGTTCTATTGAACACCCAATGTCCTCTCGGTCTCACTATGGCATGTTGGGGGCTGTCAACGTGCACTACGGCCGAGGTGGCAAGATGAGACAGAAGCCCGTCAAATTCCGTCTTGGAGATGCTTAAGCTCGATCTAAGTCGGCAGTGCAGAAGTATAGAAAAACTGTTGCAGGTTAGTTTCGGACGTCCTTGCTATCTCCACGTCTAGCTTATGTTCTATTGTAGGGTTTGATTATGTCACCTGCAAAAAGCTCGCGGAGCTGGATGCAGATATGGATGGCTGGGAAGATGACACCGCATTGTTCCCTATTCCACCGGGCGATGAAGGTGTGCTCGCGAGCCACGTTGGTGGCGAGTATGAGTTGTGCGCTGAGCTACTACAAAACCAGAAGTGTGTTTCCTTCATCTTGCATTGTTCTTCCCAGCTCAACATTTCACAGGGTGCACAAGGACAACTGTACGCGCCGTGATAGGACAGAATCTCGCAACATTCAATGGGCTACCTTAATTCCTGCGCTCACGGACGCATACCTCATCTGGTGGAAGGAGCGAGCAGGACCCAGCTCCTCGGGCAGTGCAGAGTCAGCCACGTTGTCACGGTTGTCATGGTCTGCGTCGTCTGATGAGCATGCCTGGTCTGTTACTGTCATTGTGTTCACTAGTACGTTTATTATCCTGAGCTGCCGACTTCCTGAATGTGTTGCTTATCTGTGCTAGGTACCTCAACGGCACAATTTGTGCCCTCCTTGCCCTTGGAGGTTGCAACGGTAATGCTAGCGCATCACAGATACCTCACTTGTTCTCCCATACAACCTACCCTGGCTTTGTCCTTTGACGTCCTGGAGGCTTATCATCAACTGCATGGCACATGTCTGCGCTTGAGTATACAAGCCCTCTGCCAGGGACTTTGCAGGCTCCACCAGGTAAGTTTGTCTGTCATGGTTGTTGCGTTCACTGGCTCACAATGCGAATGATTCAGGTACTCTACCGGTGCCATTTTTCTGAACAATTCTCCATTGCGCATGACATCTACCTGGATGTCCTCCACGCGGTTAATGTCCGGGTGGCAACTGCACTCGAGCGTACAACACCCAACTGGTGCATGCTCAATGCCTGTGCCCCTTGCTTGTACCATCTGGAAGGCGAGGGGGATATGGCACGGTCCATCCTTCCTTCAATGGACGGAAATTCCTCTCTCAAGCTCGTCAACGACACCTTCCGGCATGGGACGACACACCCTGATGGCCGCACGTGTCACTCAGACCTATTCCTTGCCGAGGACCACGTCAACCGCTTCAAGCATAAGGTGGCTGCTGTGCAGAAAGTACGTCAGAGCGCTCATACAATTTTCTTTTCTCACACATCCCTACAGCACCACCCGAAGCCCGCAACAGTCAGCAATCCACAAGATCCATTCCACGTGTTCCCTCCATTGTCCCCACATTGTCAACTTCTGGGCACCAATGTGTCAGAGACATCGGCGGAGGGAGATCAATGCTTACCCACGTCCAATGCTCAACGTCACAAGTGCTGCTGATGTGGGCGATGTGGACATTGCCGACATGGTTGATTCAAGCGTGATCAACATGGACGTCGCTGACGTGGTCGATGCTGCAATGGAACTGTCCAATGATGTTGACTACACAGAGGAGCCATGCAACTCGAAGGGGGTTTGTGCGGAAAGGTGGCATAATGCGGGTCCGGTGGCACGCAAGAAGATGTTCGCGCTGTTCGCGGCGACGGGTATCTTTGCGTGCCTCTGTCAACATGGGCAGGTCCTCACCATGTGTGATATGGTACAGAGCGGCAAACTGTAAGTCTTTACGCAAACTTATGGATCTCTCTCATAGATATTTTACAGTATGAAGTATCCACTTGCCCTTGTCAATGAACTCATGGACGTTTACGGTCCCAACGTCCGTCTTCGGCTTGGATACAATATTGGTTGCGTGTTCAGCAAGACCCTTAGCAACTCGACTCTGGGTGACCACGCGAAGACGATGGTGTCAAGCGTTGTCCCCGCATTCCATGGACACTCACACAATCGCCCCTGCCAGTTGCGCTGGCACCCGCTGTACATGGATGGCGCTGGTCTTGAAGACTTCGAAGGTTGCGAACAGTTCTTCTCATTCTCGAACGGCGCTGCAGCGGGAACACGTATGTCAACTGCATTTCACCGGCACCAAGTGATTGAAGGTCTTGTTTGTTTCTGGTGCGATCAGAAGCATCTGAAATCTGGTGAGTAGTCATGTATTGCCTTTGCACTCTACTGACATATACAATAGGGAAACTCATCTACAAGAACTACCAGCAAGCACTTCAGAATATCAAGGAGGGCGAACGCGCTTTGGACGTCTACGCGCGTGATCTCAAACTCACACCGGGCGACTACGAGAGATATCTCATGGAGGAGCGGGCTTATCTTCAAGGCCTCAAAGAGGAGCCTGCCGAGATTGCACTACAAGGCGAATATGTTGCCACGCTGCAGGTTCTCGATGACGCACTGTAAGTCATATCCCTTTCCGCGCTCGCAGTCCCTGTGCTGATGTGTCGTTAGTGTTAAGGACGCACAGGCAATCCAGAACTACAAGCAACTTAGTCAGCTCATTATCCAGCAGCACATCATCCAGAGACAGATCACCGCTATACGCCGGGAGTATACGTATGTGCTTACCCGGATTTCACGCGCAGAAGACAAGGTCCAACGCCTTGAGGAGCAGCTTGGTATTGAGCGTTGTTGGTTGCCAACGACTTCAGAGTGCAAGCAGGCCCTTGCAGAGCTGGGCATTCATTGTTACCGGCATGCCCTGGACGCTCTCGAACGCCTGGTGGTACAGCGACTTCTCGAACTGAAGAAGCTCTGTATGAATGGCATTAGTGAGTGCTTTCATTATCTACGTACACATCTGCTGACACCCCCATCTTCGATAGGATACAAGCTGTGCGAAAAGATCGGCAAGGCTCTGAAAACTCATGCGCAAGGCATACGCACCGCGCTCATGACGTACAACAAGGAGGCCGCTGCACTGACTCTGCTGCGGGCGCAATTAACCTGGACCGATGTCATGAACATGATCAACATCAGTGATTTCGGCCTTCTGCGGGATGCGCGTCAAGATATCCAGGATAAGCCTTGGATGCAACCAACCAACCGTCAGGCAATGAATGTCTACTTCAAGGTAAAGTGATCCCACGAGGAGATTGAGCGCCTCAACGTTGAGATTCCCTGCCTCTTCTCCACCATGATCAACACCCACGCCGACTTCGTCAGAGCAGGGGAGGCAGCATGCACAGCAGACCCTGTGCTGTCCCAGGAACTGCAGGTGCGTCTCCGCTACATCAACATCATTAACGGCAGCATCGTCCGCTGGTTGGTGAAGACCTCAAAGCTCCCTGGCTTCACAGGAAAGCTCGCATATGGGTACCGTGTCGGGCGTGACAAGGACCTGGTGAGCAATGCGACATTACCCCCGTGGGCGTCATACAAGGACGGTGCCCAGATCCTGCTCGACAAGCCGGGCAGCGATGATGATGACAAGGACTGTCCAGGTGGCGAGGGCGATGGTGGAGTCATGGACTTTGATGAAGAGGACGGTGATGGTATTCCTGGTGTAGGCGGAGCAGGTGCGTCGGGACACCTGCTGAACTTCGTAGATGAGCTAGAGTAGTGTTCCCTGAGCATGATCATGTAGCATGTGCTGTCGAAATATCTTGGAATCTAATTACTGCTGTTCTGGCACATATTGGAACTTATTGAATGAATTTCCCAGGCTCACAGCGACGTCTTTGAAGCCTTGCTTATACGCAGGACAGGCGAAGCCAGGTTAGCTACGATGTGCAGTAATAGTAAATAATGCGCTCAACAATCCTCCCCGAGTGTAGCTATAGTTTGCTACGGTCTAGTGAGATAACAGCGTCCAAGCACTTGTTACACCACTGGCCTAGCCTGTCACCGACGGAAAGTGCAAGGTGAGCTTTGAAGCAGTGATTTTCACCTCGATAGCAGACAAGTTTTACTTTCATTCGCACCTGTGCTCACAATCGACCTGTTGCGCACAAAAGAATGATATTTGGTGTGATACGAGATGCTATGCTATGAGGGATTCTTGCGTCGCGGAGTCCTGGAATCCCTCGAAATTACTACAATACTACTAGCGGGCGTGAAGCGGCGAACAACGAGCATGGGGCCACTTCGAGGGTCGGGAGGATGGTCCCGCACCGCTTGGGGTGTCGGCTGATTGCATTGTCTTGCTCACCTTGCACGAACCCGTGTCCTTGCGCTTCTTACGCGCAGGCTGTGCACTGTTCTTGACAAGCTCGTTGTACTTGTGCTGGATCTGTGCCTTCTGCTCCGCCGTGAGCTTGACAAAGTGGCAGGCACCACCCTTTAAGGTGTCATATAGTGCCTTCAGCGCTGGTATTACAATTGATGAGGAACAAATTAATTGTTTTATGGGGCGAGCTTTCTGCCAAATCATGTAACGCACATCTACCGTGGGGATAAATTTTCAGACTCAGAAAGGACAAAGTAAGTAATCTGCACAGCCACTCACACTACAGATCCTGGGGTTAGGGGCCACTTTCCATAGCACAGCTTAGGGTTGGCCCTTATCACAGTGGGAGTTGAGACACTTGTCTTTAACTTATACCATTGTTATCTGCAGTCTTACAGACGGCCTAACCCTAAAGCTGTGGCACAACGTCTACTGCCACTAGCGTCTATTCTGATGTGGCCTACCTGCAGATATTCTTGTATACCCAGTTGTATTTTATGATTTCTAGGGCTACTATCAATCTAATGTATGCATATTATGGGCTTGTTGTGTCTATGGAATCTCTTGCTACCTAATAGTTATATCAGCTTTACACTATACCCAGTAACAAAAAAGGTATTAGGCAATTATTGGCTGTCATGCTTTGAGGTGGATTATTCTACTACTTCATCACTAATAATTCTAAGCATGTATATACAATGAGACCACACATTGATGCTTGATATAACTATACTCCATATTGTACACATACTGTAAGCCTCAGTACAAGTCTTGCTTGAATCTATCCACATACTGTGCTGTAAAAGAAAGGCAATTCCCTGTAATGGAGCAGTATTTTGTGATTTATAGGACGACTATCTATAGAACATATCAATATGATGACTTGATATGTTCCATACAATACATAGCTACCAAGTAGTCATAATACATTAGCTATAACTACAATAAAAAAAAAGATATGGGGCAATCTTTGACCATAAGCTTCTACCATAAGTAATACTACTATGCGTATGGAGCACTTATAACACTATATAGTATCACACAAATAGCACCATTGAAATTGTTACAAATGTACGATAGGTTTCTTACGAACTGGTACGGTACCTGATTCAATCTCTGTACGATACGGATGTGGCAGACTCTAAGATTCTAGCTACGGTTCTTAAAGACAGGAATGGTCTCGTATTATCTAGGACTCTCTAGGACTTTCTATGCACAGTAACTTCTGCACAGTGCACAGTCGCTTCTGCGCAGTGCACAGGCGCTTCTGCACAGTACACAGCGGCACTGCCACAGTGTTACTAGGTTCGACTAGCGCTGACTACTACGTACCAGAAAGTCCTTGTATACGCTAGAACATTCCGTCTACAGGCTGGTGTACATGTATATAAGAGGCGACGCCATAGAGCGACCCTCAGCTTTCAGTCTCTTTGCGAATTACGACTTGGTTTACTCGTTACCTCGCTTTCACTACAAATACTACTACGCGCTTATCTTCGACAAGCTAGGGCTAGTAGCTGAATATATATAAGCTCTATATTCACTTGACGTCTTAAGGCTTGAGAGTTTAAGAGTCACGCTCGAAAGCGTAACACAAGCTGTATTACCGCTTTGCCACCTCAGCCTATAGAGCAGGGCATCTGAACAGCCTGAGAACACAGTTGAGCAAGCTCGTCCAGGTACTGAGCAAGGTGGACGCTACAACTTCTGCATTACAACCGAGTGCTCCGTCGTAAATCAAAGCGCGGCGTACACCATATGGACAACCGCTTGTTGAGCAGTCTCGGTGTTTCGCTGTCCTGTTTGTGACCATATGTAATAGATATTGATTACAATCAGCTTCGACCAGGTCCCGAACTCCGATGGCACGGTGTTCATCTTCAAATGTCAGATTAGCGGGAAGGGCGAAGAGGACTCTCAGCAGCTCCGGATTTCACGTTCGAAAGTCTGCGAGAGTTGGTAAGGCTACGAGTATGCTGTGTGAGTGGAATCCCGTCGACATCTATTGGACACTCATCTAACTAATGTACAGGACTGCTTGAATGCTCAATATTTGCTTCAATATCAAAGACACCGACTTTGTTGAGCTGCCAGACGACATCCCGATCAAAGGAAAAGGTTTCTGCTGAGTGGCGAAGGGTGTGTAGACAGTGTTCACGCGAGTTCTAGTCCAGCTTCTGCGTACTGTAAGTAGCGTCTTCAATACGAAGATTGGTGTTTGCATCGCGGAGTGAGATCTTACATGGTGCTAAGGTGATAACAATGTCGGGCGAACCACCGATCCAACCCCTTGTCCTGCACAAGAGTTACCAATGTGATGTTATCAATCATATCGGCAGGTTTGTGATTACCGGAAAGCCTGGAGGTTGCAACCTATCATTATCAAGATTTAGAGAGATACCGGTAAGCTGAAGTGGTACAGCGGTATCGCTGTCTGCCTCAATATGCTATGCTCGGGGTTCGACCCTGAGCAGAGCCGTTTTGTCGGCCATGTACTGACTTGCGTTCACAGGGGACTTGCAACTGCACTTGCAACCCCCTTTGGTCGCTCATTGGTGTGCTCGTGGCAGGTCTTCTTTGACATCGGGCTTGCATCCGGTCGCAACTCCTCGCCGTCTAATAGACGGCAGGGTTGCAACCCAAGTACTGAAGTCGCTCGGGCCTTAGCAGGCGCTCTATACTGCTACTGCTGCTACAGCGCACAATAATCCTTGGCCCAGTACTACAGCTAATCAAAGGTTTTCCTGATGTGATAGTTTTCAATGCATTGACAAGTTAAGCTGGCATTGGCAGCCATGGCCTTGTGTGTGAACCATTTGCAGCATGGGCCAGAGTTTTCAATGCACACCTAGGAGTTGTCAAGCAATTGATGTTTTGTTGCACCGCTTTTGCCTTTCATACCCCTCTGAGATGGTATCTGCAACGTCGGCTGGTATTTGTGTATATATGACTATGTATGCAATAAGTCGCACCTATTTGCTGATGACTTTGACCAGGTCAATCACTGACTTGACGTCGTCAATGACTGGTCAATGACCGGGTCAGTGACAACACTGGTGTAAACAACCTTCCAAGTTGATCAACTCACGAGCCAAGGCGATTATATAACTCAGTGTCTGAGACTAGCGCGACAAGGGGGTAAAATGCAATAAAATGCAAGGTACATTTGCAGCTGCATTGGGTTATACAGGTATGTTGTCACTGTGGTGGTTCTTATATGCTACTCAGTTCCCCGTATACAAGTCATTCTACAACCCGCAGAGTAGCTGTGTGGGCGCCTATCCGTGGGCCCCTTTTTTTTTTTNGGGGGGGGGGGGKTGGAAATTGCTGACTCTTTGTCGAAATCTGTGTTCAACTCAACTCTGCGACAACACTAGTTTTGCAGAATCTGCCAAAACTGCTAGTTAGGCCCGAACCGTAGGACTGCGGGACTGTAATGTGGTAGTGGGATGTACCACACGTAAGATTGGCCCATAGCATTTCCATCCACATCACGTGCTCATTCCATGTCACGCTTACACCTCCTATGGTGGGGCAAAACCCTTCGTTAATAGATAGGGCTCTCCAGAAAGCCCTTTGGCAAAATCGGAAACAGTCAAGTTGTAGATGTACCTTGTTTCTACAGATTGACCGTTTCGGATTTTCAGTAAAGGCGCTCTGGAGGATTGGAACTCACGAGTAAGCTCTGCAGCTATGAGCGCCTACGAAGTTGTTAATTTGCATGAAGTGCGCCCAGGCTCAGCGCAGTGCGCAGAGGCCGCGCGCCAGCGTATCTTAGCGCACGATAACCCCACTTGAATTACTTCAGCCGTCCAACTCACGTGATGGTCACGGAGTGACGATAGTGGATGGAAATGCTATGGGCCAATCTTAGTCATCAGCAAAATATGAACAATACAGTCCAAAATGTACAATGTATGAAACCTCTCTACGAGAGGGATGACACAAACACAAGATACTATGTATGATGCGTAATAGAGTCAGAGATGACGAGGCCGGTAAATGGTTCATTAACACTTCACTATCCACTATCAATGTCCGAGTAGTAGTACTACGAGTTCGTTCGTTCTTTTCCCGAGACGCGACGCTCGAGAGGGGTAAGGAGCGGCTGGCGCGTCCACTTCTACAACACACACAACAGTCCGTCAAGTAGACTACGCCGGGGGATCAAACCACGCAGGCAGACAAGCAGCACAGCAGCAGTAGCAGGTCCGTTATCCCGCCCAAGACGAGACGCGTAAAAGCGAAGTCGAAAGCAGAAGAGAGGGATTGGAGGTTGAGCACGATGGGCCGTCGAGGCCACGCGGCGCTATATAAAGCACGAGACACGAAGACGCGGACGATCACAACAGAAGGGACGCGAGCACGCCTACGCAGGCAAGCACGACTGACGCGCCGACCGTACGAGGCGCCGCACCGCTGGTGTCGTGCTGCGCGTTACCCGTCGGCGATGGTGCGCCTGTAGACGTGGAGTTCGTCGCGGTGCCGTTCGCCTGGTTCGCAGACGGCCAGCCAACACCGTTGTACGTCGCACGGATGATTCTCGCCGCCTGCTCCGCAAGACCATAGACGGGCGCCTGCAGATGCGCGGAGAACTGGATGGGGAAGACAGACGCGTCCGCGATGCGGACGTTCGCGAGACCATAGACCTTGAGGTTGGCATCGACAACGCCACCCTGCTCAAGCGGCAGCATCGCACACGAGCACGACGGGTGGTACTCGGTGCCGATCTGGTTGACAAGCCACTGCTCCCAGTCGTCGTCAGACTGTACAGAGGAGCCGGGCGTCACCTCCGAGTCGAGGTAGTTGCTGAGCGGCGCAGTGTTGCCGATCTTGCGCGCGAGCTTGAGACCTTCGCGAAGGATGGTCAAGTCGGCCGAGTGGGAGAGGTATTGCGGATCAATGACAGGCGGGGTGAATGGGTCGGACGAGGAGATATAGATACGGCCTTGTGAGAACGGGTGCTGGAGAGCGGCTTGGATCGCAACAGTGTTCTCGCCATCAACCTGACCGCCCGTGAGAGCAAACAAGATCTCAACCTGACCGAGAGGGCTCATGAGGAAGGTGTTGAGCGTGGTGTTGTAGATTGCCTCGTAGCCGGCCTTGACCTCGTCGGATGTACTGGGGACAAGACTCGAGAGCGAAGTCGAAAGCGCATCCGAGATCTGTTGCTTGAATTGGGGCGCGGAGTCGGGACCAAGGAGGTCGGTGATGTTCACGTACGCCGTGGCCGAGTTGATGAAGGACAAGAACGCGGGTGTGTTGCCCGAGTTGACCGCGAGGTTATGCGCATGAAGCGATCCGGCGGTGTCAGCAGTGGTCTTGAACACGACCTGGGTACTGATGTGATCCTGAAGGTGCTGGCCAACACCGGGCAGCTCGAGCGCGACATCGACGCCGGCAGCCTGGAGAACATCCGAGGGGCCGACACCACTGTGCAGCAAGACGTGAGGGGTACCGATGGCGCCGCTGGCGAGGATGACCTCCTTGTTAACTTTGACGGTCTGGCGGTCCGCGTTGGCGCTGGCGGNCCCATTCGACGCCGGTGGCGGTGAGATTGTTCTTGTTGGAAGTGTCGAAGATGAGGCGTGTGACCGTCGCGTTGGGTAGGACGGCGAGGTTGGGCCGTGGGGGGAGAGGGTCGATGTACGCCGAGCGCGAGTAAGAGCGCGTCCAATTCGAAGGGTTGATAGATGAGGTGGCAATGAAGGCGCCCCAGCCTTCCCCGCCGTAGGCATCGTCGGAAATGGCGACACCAATGTCAGCAAGAGTAGTGGTCCAGTTGCCTACAAGCGGAACCATGCTGTGATGCCGAAGTATGAGCAAAGTTCGAAGACTGTAGGGATTGAGGCTTACAATCCAGGGTAAGTGGCATGAACGGGGCCGTTTGTGCCGCGGCTGGCCGCGTTGAAGACGATCTGACCTTCCTGCTGCACGTCGGAAGAGGGAGCGGTGAAGGTCTCGGAGTCCTTCATGTTGTCGAAGAGGGCATCCCATGACCACTTGTTGGTGTCGTCACCAATGAGGGAGGCCCACGCGTCGACTTCGATCTTGGATGGACGAACGGTGTACATGCCATTCATGGCAGAGGAACCGCCAAGAACCTTTCCACGAGGCCATGGAAGCGCGCGGTTGCCGGCATTAGGTTGCTTTACGGTGGTGTATTGCCAGTCGTACGAAGAGCCGGGGAGACCAGAATAGTAGGCGTTTACGGGTACGTCTGCGGATGGAGTCAATGGAATGGACGTGTGGAGCGCGAGGCGGGGCGAGGAGGAACGTACTGATGCGGTCAGCGACTGCGTCTCCGGTGTCGCCAGCCTCGAGAACGAGGACGGTAGTGTTTGAATCTTCTGAGAGGCGGGATGCAATGGCGAGACCCGCGGTGCCTCCGCCTACGACGACGAAGTCGTACGAGTCTGCGATCTGGCCGTCGTAAACGATGTTGCGTCTGCGGAGATCGCGTCCATAGTGGTCGTGATAGATGTCTCTGTGGCCCGAGGAGAAGGCGGATGCTTGGTGAGCGATGGAGACGGTGAGGAGGAGGAGACCCAGGGACCGCATCTCGAGACGGTGGTGGGAGGAGGAGGAGGGGAGGGCGGAGGGAGGGTGTAAAGACTGACGAGTGTTGGTCGTTAGCAGAAAATAGAGGAGACTGGAGAAGGCGCGCCAACCTTGTTGTAGAGTTATATAACACGCCGCCCACTGCCCGGGGTGTTTACACACGACGGGAGAGCAAAGCCAGACGCGCACCTGCATCACTTTCCGAGCGGATCCCCTCGCTTGCTCTCCTCCGGCGCTCCGGCCAGGCAAGCCGAGAGCCAAGCCCGGAGCAGTCACAGCAGTCACGCCCCGCCCAGCCACGCCCAGGCACCTCCGCCTCGGTCACACGCCGTCACCACTCACTGTCACATCCTCGCAGCCTGCTCTCTCCAGCAACCACTGCCTCGCCCTGCTGCCCAACGTCCAACCTCGAGTTCAGGGCTCTCGATTACTTCGACATGCACGATGTGAACGCGCGGAAGACGGATGGTGCGGATGATGAGGGCGGCGTGGCAGTGCGGCGATCGCTCTGCATACTCGGCGCGCGCCACATTCAGCTCGGAGTCACCGTCGTCGGCCTTGCAACGCCTTCCCCAATCACAGTCCCATCCCTACTCCAGACTCCCCCATTCTTCCCCTTGAACTTCTCCTTGTGTTCCTCCGCCAGCCGTGTCATGTTAGATTTCAGTCCTTGTCTCTTCAATGGTAACCATCACCTCTGGCCATGAACTAGGCCCACCCGACACTCCTCCGTTCGAGCCAACCCAAAACAGTTCGTACGTACCGCGCCCTTGCCAACACATGATCTTTCATCTCCTTCGGCATCACCCATCGGCGTCCTCCCCCCATGCGGTTCCCCGTCTCCAGACCGTGAATTCCAAGCCCGCGCCGTCTCCGACTGTCACGGGCTCCAGCTGCTGCACGGCACACATAGATCACAGCTCGGCGTAATTTGATTGATTGCTCGCCAAGACTCTGCGCCCGACTGTTCATCCCGAGAGAGCAAAGCTGTGCGAGGTGGAGCGAGCAAGAACGCGGAAGCGTCGGTATGGAGCAGATGAAGGCGCGAGCGCAGAAAGGAGGGGAGAGCGAGCAGGAAGACGGACAAGCTGCTCACTTTTTATCAGGAGCAGGTTCCACTCTTCGCGAAGCATGTTCGCTACACTCCTCGACATGTATGAGACACACGTGGCCAATCCCCTCTCCATCGCCCCTTTCATCTTCTCCCTGCTTGGTGCGTCCTACTTTAGGAGAGTGCGATAGGGTCTCTGTGCGACATTTGGCGACATAGCGTAAAACGTATTCAGTACAGGTACGTCAGCGGGCTAGACAGGCCCAAAAATACGCAGTGTTTATCTAGACCAACTTCAACGCCCGCACAATGACCTCGGGTACTGTCCTTGGCAACCGTGGCCGTGGCTCTGGATCTGAAGGTTATGGATTCCATAAACACGCGCCTCAGGCTGCAGTCCTGAATCGCAGCCGAGAGACTTCTCATCTTCTGCCACGCCCGATGATAGGCACTAGGCTAGCGGCAGACGCGCGTCAGGGGCATGCATGCCATGACAGCATCTACAACCGGTTATTCAATGTCCTCAACCGTTCAAAACATCCGCGCTAAGTCCTCGGTCTTCCGCGACGTGTAGACTGTACGGGTACTTTACAACTTCACTTGACGCTGCACAGCCTTGAAGAGGCGCGGTCGTGCTTCTACGTCGACCAGGTGAGCAGCTCTAACAGCAACGAATGTTCACATTTCTTGACGTTGTCGCCTGTGCTTTGCTCCCTAGAACAGCATGGCCGCAAATCCCTTCCATGCTCTCCCGATATATTTGCGCAGAAGCATCTGCACACTCCGGAACACTCACCGTACTCCTCTCTGTACCGACATTCTCACCGATACACCGAACTTCTCACCGTACCGCTGGTCCGCCCTGGGCCGGCCCGCAATAGACTGCCAATCGTCCAAAATATGCAGTTTTCTCAGCAAGACTACGGGCACGGTCATCAGAACACTCTCGCAGTTCGTCGGCAGTCATACGACATCATCCGCTCCTTCAATGACACTATGGTTCCTTTCACGCTAGGAACTCTCACGGCGCCCGCGAATCCGGCACCAATAGTCTTTTCTCCAGAAGGGCCTTCTCCCAGATACCCTCCCACGCAGCGGTCCATACTTACGCCTGCGCTCTTGATCAACGCCCTTCTCAAGCTGACGAGAACGCCCTTCAGGCATCCCACCGTCCTCATCCGGGACCCGGCAGCATGAGTGGACAGCGGGATGCCTCGGCGCTGTCAAATAATCCAACTAGTCCGTACGCTCAGGCGCGTCCACCGACTTCTAACCCCACCCGTCTTCACCGTTCTGTGAGAGAGCTGGGAAAGGCGAACCTTCTGTCCCTTTCGCGTCAAGGAGTGGGTCGTCTGAGATCCGTGCTTCCGATGTGAGACGAGCTGCGACCTATATTAATCTGGCTGCGCTATGCTCACGCTCGGCCCCTAAGTAGCACTCGTCAAACCTCCGCTGCCCATCATCACTAGCAGTTGACATGCCTGACGGCTCAGCCCCCTCCTCAAGACCCCGCTTCAGGCTTGCCATCGTGTGAGCTACCACTTCTACTGGAATACCGCTTGTGCCTATACTCACGGGCCATCGTACAGTGGTGGTGGGATTGCCGGCCTTACACTCGCCGTCGCTCTTGGACGCTACGATGACCCCGCCGCTCCTATCGAAATCCACATGTACGAGTCCGGGAAGGAGATCACGACCGTCGGCGCAGGCATATCGGTCTGGCCCCGCACGTGGGGAATCATGCGCCAGCTCGGATTATTCGAAGACCTGTCCGCCGCCGCAGTGCAACCGCCTGAGGGTAGCCCCGAGATGAGTGAGTATCTGATATGTATAATGGCATAGCTATGTGTGATCATTGACTGTTGGTGTCTATCATTACCACAACAGAACCTGGGTTCGTATTTCGTAAGTCGGACCAGAAGGAGGACGGGTACGAGTTCGGGCAGGTCATGATCCCGAGTACGCTCAACTCCTAACTGCGCTATTATTAGTGACTGACATTTGTACGATCATTCACACAGGCGGCGCAACGACCATGCACCGCGCGGATATGGTGGACGTGCTCGTAAAACACCTTCCGGCAAGCTGCGCGATCCACACCTCCAAGCGCCTCACACATTACACCGAATCGCCCAAAGCCGGGCCAGACGGCAGCACAGTCTACATTCTGCACTTTGCAGACGGCACGAGCACGGAGGCGGACGTTATCATCGGTGCAGACGGGATCAAGTCCAAAACCCGCGCAACGATGTACGAGTATGCGCATCAACGCGAGTGTCCCAATGCGGCCACCATCAGCAAGGAGGCGTGCGACCGGTGCAAGAAGGCTACTCCAAAGTGGACCGGTACGGTGGCGTATCGATATCTGCTCCCTACGGAACGCATGCGCGAGGTGAACCCAGAACACAGCGCGCTCAGGATCAAGTGTCCGTTGAGTGTGAGTCGCTCACATACATGTAACCTTCTACCTTGAGCAGTACTAATTTGTGGCGCTTGGCACAACACCAGTATTCGGGCAAGAGCAAGGTAATCAAGCCATATCTCTTCTACAAGATCAAGGAACTCACGAATCACGCATCGTCTAGCACGTTATCACCTACCCAATCTCCCACGGGAAGTACCTCAACTGGATTGGCTTCGTTACCATCCCAGGCGGCGAAGGCCAGCCCTATCCAAACCGTTGGGTGATCGACGCGTCGCAGCAAGAACTCGCTGAGCACTTCTCCGGCTTCGAGCCCGAAGTCGGCCAAATGATACAGGTATATGCAGCTTCTTCACTCTTTCAATTACTCAGTATGCTGAAATGCCGTCGAATGGCAGCTCGTGGAGAAACCGCAACTTTGGGCAATCCATGAAATGGGGGACCTCCCGTTCTCGGTATTCGGCGGCGTGGCACTCATGGGTGACGCCGTACAAGCAATGAGGACCCATTTCGGTGCCGGAGGCGGACAAGCCATCGAGGTGCACAAGCCTCCTTACTGAACCCCTCGAATAGCCGATACTCATAATAATCCTCTATCCTCACAGGACGCCTATATTCTAGGTCGTCTGCTCGCAGACAGGCGAACCACCCTTGCCAGCGTGGCAGATGTTCTACACATCTACCAAAATGCACGGCTTCCCTTTGGCCGACGGGTAGTCAGCAACGCCAAGCAAGCCGGGCTCATGTACGAGTTTGATTGGCCAGGTCTGTACGACGGCTCCCCTACAGCAGCGGCTACACCCGAGGAAACGTCGAAGCTGGAGAGACAGCAACTGCAGGAGTTGCGCGACGCGATCCAGAAGATATGGCAGTGGCAGTGGTTGGAGCGCGTCGAGGACGTTTGGGAGCAGGCCGAGAAGGAGTACGAAGCGCTGGTCAGCCGCCGAAAGGAGATCTCGAACGGTGTGAACGAAACTATGGACTCGGCCAGGAAGCCGTGGTCATGCGTGATTTGTTGAGCTCATTACTATGCTTATGCGTCGCCGAGTGGTCCGCCAGCCCACGTCTGTATGAATCGTTTCGCTCGAGTTCATCGTATTCCGCCATGCTTCATTTTAATTAGCATGCTACACTCTCATGTCGAAAGCGCCTATCAATCCACGGTAGAGAACTTGTACTTCGTGTCCCAGTGGAAGTCGCGTCCAGGGTAGTCTGTGTTCAATCCATTAGCGACATTGTTCGTAAGTTCTACACCATGTTGAGGGGCTCACAGATCTGGTCAACGTCCCACTCCGGCGTGTTGATGGCATCGATGTATCCTTCCTGCTCGATAGCGACCGCAGACCACTTCGTGTAGTTCAGTGATGGCCCACCATGCACCTGCTTCCGTGGGGTGTCGAGCCAGTACGCAGTGTACACCTGTACCGCTGGGTTGTTGGTGGTGACGTCCAACCTGACGTTATTACGACATTCACGACGTTGTAGCGCGCACAGCCATGCGTAAGCTTGCAGTGATGTAGAGGCAGCGGGCGCGGACACTGACCTGATGCCAGAGAGGTCGCTCCAAAGCGTCAATCCCGGAACTTCTTCCTCCGACTTGTCATAGATCCAGCAGTTGTCATACCCTTGGCAGCCTGCGGGTTGCGTCATTGAGCGACAGGTGACACATAAGCTCGTCCAACAATCGGAGCTGGACTGACCAGGACCACACAGACCAACGGTCTCGTTCCAGCGAGCGCCGATGGGCTGAGCTGTACGGAAGTCGTAAGCTGTCCCCTCTACGTCAATAAACGGTCCAGTGGGGATAGCATCGCCGTCGACAGCGACTACGCGGGAACCGTCTACGTGGAGCTGATGCTGTAAAATGTTCTCGCTGCCTTGGAACGCGTCGAGGTTCCTGCATGAGAAGAGGTTAAGGCACAGTGGTTACAAACCGTCGGCGACTGCTGAACGGACCAGTATATGTGCTGTGTTAGCATGATTGGCGTCTTCTCCGTAGCAGACGCATGGACTTGAGTATGCAACACCCCACCATTCTCGACCGAGTGCGTAGCCTGCATTCCAATTTGGCGTTCAGTATATTGTAGCAGAGGCTTGCTCAACCGTGACTTACGTATGCGGTAACGGTCCCCGGGAAGCCTTCGTCAGCATCGTCAATGTGGAGGTACGTCACACTAGTCTTCGACTTCTGCACGATCGTCCAGTTTCGGCGATCCCAGCCATAGATGCCACCGTGCAAGGTGTCTTGCCCTGAAATTCTCATTAATGAGTGAAATTGGTTCGACAATGTATAAGCCTACCGTCATGATCATTTGTTGGGATGTGATACACATTAGGACCATCCGGGGGTGGGTCAGCGCTGATTGGGATGGAGAACGTCCCTATCAACTTGGTCGTTAGCTCATGTGGGTGTCGTAGCCGTAGAACAACCCACTCACCATTCTTGATACGATTGGCGTAGCTAGTTACGTGGTGGTGATGGGTAAGAGTTCATCATGTCGTAGCTGCCTGGGCACGTACCGGCCAACGATAGGATTGAAAACAGGATGAGCAGGATCGGTGAGCAGCTTCGTCTGCAGGCATTGCATCTGTCAGGACTTCTTCCGTCAAATGTTCTACGGCAAGAGTGGGCTCACATTGTCGTCGTATCCCAAGATAATGTCGCGTGCATTGCCATCTCGATCCTTGACCCACAACTCCGTCATGGTTGCACCGAACGAAACAAACTTCGCGGTGATTGACCCATCTGGGGCGGTCAGAGTTGTCACGTCGAATGGCTGTGTCCTTCAGTTCAGCTTCTATACCCGGCACATACGACTCCCCTCATCGATAAGGGCAACTCACCCAGTCTGGAGCCTGAGGGATCGCCGTCGGGTCAACACTGGTAACGACCTGAACCATGACACAGAGCGAGAGCACAGCGGCCCTAAGGAGGTTGGTCTTCATCGTCATGGTTGATGCTTCTGTCGAGATTGAACCGCGCTGCTAAACGATGCGAGAGTCCGCCCTTGGGAAGAAGAGGACGTACCCTCACTCATTCATGCACCTGTCCCTTTAATGCAGCACAACGCCCTATCACGCAACACACAGCGCCTCCGTCGAAGGACGCCCATCAGGCGCGTTGGATAAATGTCGCCGAAATTGAGGAAGTTCGTGTACTCTTTTCCATCACGCGGGCCGAGCGCGCGATGATAGCGCACTGCGAACGACCCTGGTGAGATGCGGAGGTTTGATGCTGCTTTCCGCGTGTGTGGGTATTCCAGGCAAGAATAGGGCGGCATAGAGGTCGCGGTACTGCGAAGCCCATACAGAGGCGTTGAGACGAGTCCCTCCTGATCATCGTCGGGGAATCGGGCAACTTCGAAGCGTCAATCAACCCATTCACCGCTCAGGGACTGACGCGGTATTCGTCGGGTCTTCCGCGGCGCAATCTACAGGAGCATCACATGGTGCTTCACGAGTTTGAATAGAAGGAGTTAGTGTTCCTCCTCCCCGGATTCCATGGCAAAGCAGATGCTTACGTCGAAGTGGAGAGCATTGAAAGAATCAGTCGGGTCAAGTTGGTTACCCGGTACCCGTGCGACCCATGTGCTAGAACTTACCAGTCAACCATCTTCATTACGTGTACCCGCCTTGTAGGGCTATGTGTTAACAATACTACATTCAATATGACTTCTCTGTGAGCTCCATACCATACATCCTACAATGTCGCGTACTGAACCAATCCTCGCGAGTACGCAGTCAGAGCGTCCACAAGAGCGCATGTCAGCTGAGCATACCATAGGGACCTACTGTATCATCAAGCCGAAGAGGTGGTGAACAACTGGAACAGTGGCAGACCATAGGCATTGTGCCAAAGCCAAAGCGAAGAAGAGACCAATATGCCGAGCAACGAGCTTGAGCGAACATAGTCACCGACTTCAGTGCTTCCGTGCCCCGCGCCGCTTCCTACCCTTCTTCGCATCGGCCTCCGCAGCGGCAGAGGCCGCCGCCACCACCGACGCCGCGCGCATTGTTTCCTGTTCTTCGTCCAAGAATCCTACTGTGATATCGTCGAAACGTTCCGCGTCTTCGACCGCCTGCTGGTCCTCCGGGCCCCATCCTTGCCACACCTGCTCGCCATCATGTTCCTCAGGTAAGGGCTCAATGTTCGTCGATGGAGTCGATACGGACACAGAGGCGCCCGATCCTGCGGAAGCACCTTCATGGACAGCATCGCCCATCGAAGTGGAACGAGAGATGACATCCGCTTCGGTATACGCATCAGTTTCCGCCGGGTCGACTGCGTGCCGCGCAAAGTCCTCCATCTCGTCCTCCTCATCGAACTCAAGCGGCACGCTCGGTACCGCGACCGGGTCCGAGCCAGAGTTGAGGCGCGGGGATTGCGATTGTGATTGGGCGGCACGCGAGCGCCCGAGCTCGCGCCGAATGCGCCCAAGGCCTTCGGACATGCCGTCTGAAATTCCGGCAGCGACGTGTCGAATAGGGATGGCATGCTTGATGAACGACCTCGACGCCGAGGACGAGCCCGGGACCCCGTTCGGAAGCATGGGCAGCACCGGCGGGGATGGATTGAGGGGATGAAGCGGAGCGGAGAGCGCGGAGGCGAGTGGCTCGTCAAAAGAGGATGGCACACCGCCGATCCCATGCACGTGTGACGAGGAAAGACCTTGGACAAAGGCTTCACTGTCGCCTGTTGCGAAAGCGCTGACTTCCACAGGCTTGCGAACTTCAATCTTGGTGGAAGGAACATCGAGATGAGCGCTACGGATGAGTGCATGGTAATCCTCGCCAAGGACGTGAAACGCAAACTGGTGCGAGAGATAGATCAAACGAGGGAGGATGCGTGGCGAAGCAGAGAATGTTGAAAGCTCCGCGCGAGACAGCCAGCTGTATAAATGATCAGCATCACAACCCCCTTGGATTGGCCAATATGAATCACGTACTCCGACTTGGCGACTCGTCCTGACGCTTCGCCACGGAGCTTAGCGGGCTTCACCACCTGTTTGACCTCAGGCCAATCCCTACCTCTTGCTAGAGTCCACGTGCCCACCACGCTCTCCTTGCCCACAATGTCTGTGCCGCGCTCCATCATCTGCGTGAGCGCTGACACTTTCCTCGGACTCACACCTAGACCGGAGTTCGTACTCTGAGGGGAAGTACCCATGCTCCGACTGAGAGTGCTCATGCCCGGCAGAGAGATGCTCATGCCGCCAGGAATCGGGATAGACCCCACCACCTGACCATCGCCGGAAGAGGAGGCAGAGCGTTCGACAAAGATCCGACGAAGGGTGAGCGTGCCATCCGTCGGGTCGAACACAAGTAGATCCTTGTAGTTCGTGGGACGCGCGGGACGTTGTGCGGGCGAAACAGGTTTGGAGAGCCCACTGCCAGATTGCACCGACGAAGGAGAGGACGATGCGGAAAAGTGAATGGTGGCGGGAGGTAGCAATGATGAGGGCAAGATAATGTCCGAAGCACGAACGAAGGTGAATGCACAAGGGACATTCGGAGCGTCGCCTTGGAGTGGTCGAAGTCTAACACGTACGAGTGGCGACAATTCCGTGCTCGTTGAGACCTATCAACACGTGAACATCCTGCACACGTCTACATGCAGGAATGAAGCGTACCAGTTCTTGGCTGTTGGCAACCTTCCCGGAGACATGGCTACTCCCGTCCGGCTTGCCACCGAGCGGATCCACAGCGAACACGTGAATCGTCCTCTTGCGCGTGCTCATCCCGAACCAGAGCTTGTCGTGCGCCCATTCCATTCCCTCCACGACCGCCGACGTACGACCCCGGCGGAGAGTATACACATGCTGAGTAGACTCGGCGAGATGTTCATCCGGTTCGGTGAGAGCGGAGGACACCGCAGTCGAAGTGGAGGCACGCCTGCCCTCCGTGTTGGTAGGCTCCGACTCCGACAATGCAAGAGGCTCGACAGGCTGGCGCAAGATGCGTGGGGTGGGTCGCAATTGGAGTACGCGGACGGTGTGCCCTTCCTTGGAACACACCGCTAGCGTTGTACCATCCGCAGAGAACTTGAGCGAACTCAATGCTTGGGGACGAGAGAATGTGAATTGAGCGACGGGCTCGGGCTCCGTCTTCCCATCCACGCGCTTGCCCCGCCGCGAGGAGGATGAGAGGAGTGGTTGCAAGTCGATGACGATGATATTACAACCCGAGGAGGGTAACACCGGCGATGTCGGAGGAGGCGGAAAGTCGAGCGCGCTGTCGGCCGGGGGAGACATACGCAAGCTTCGGCGTCGTTGACTTTGCACAGTCTGGTATTCGTGAGGTGAGGCCGTGGCAGCAGGGGCGCTCTTGGAGAAAAACATCGACCCGAGACCCCCCGCTTCCACCTCGCTGGCCATGGCCTGCTGTTGACTGATCGCGCTCGCCCGCTGCGGCGGAGACCCCGGCGCGAGCCGCAGACATGGCCAGTCCGCCCAAGGTCTTCATGCCGCTCAGCACACTGCCGCCGATCTTGACTGCGGCAGTACCGAGATCGGCTTGGGTCATACCTTTACCCATACCGGCGAGTCCGAGTTTGAGCGGGTTAGTAGCCTCGGGTGCAGGGACGGGAGTGCTGGTGTGGGCGTGTCCGGTACCAAGTGAGGTCACGGCTTGCGCGGTGCCCGAAGGGTGCCGAGAAATAGGAGCAACGTATGCAAGGAGCCGATTAGAGAGTGCGTAGATGGGGTGTGGGGGTGCGTGATGCGCACGAGGCGCATGGGAAACGTCTATGTCTATGGGAGATACTACATCATGAATGTTGGGCTTTGTTGCTGTGAATGGCTGAGAATAAGATGAGCCGGATGAGGTGGGGTATGCGAAGGGGACAAGAGATGTAGAAGGAATAGTGTACAAAGTCGCGAGTGTACATGATGAAAGGACGTGGAGTGTTGGTGGATTTGATGAACTCTGCACGAGTCAATGCGTTAGCTACAAAGTGCTCGAGGCATTCACGCTACAACTTACCAGGGTGATAAATTGAGCAGATGCGGCAAACGACGTGAAACCGATTAGTGGTAGCTTCTTGACAACTTCATGCGAACGTAAAGAATATACAAGAAAGTCCGTGGTACCATTTACAGTCCTGGAACTGCGATAATGTGAACCCAGCGTGCACACACAGTGAGGGAGAAGAGACGCACGAAAATGCAATGAGCGGCCTCTTCTGCTGAAAAGGATCTTTGTCGCCCCGCGCTTGTGGCGGTGGATCCGGCAGAACACCCGCAAACTCGACAGCGCCCCATTGTGGGCCACTCAGGTTGAGGAGTTCCGCCACAGCGCCCAAGTTAGAACAGTCCCAAAGCTGAAGTCCGGTCGGGTATCCAAGCATTAGAATAGACCTGCGTAGCGATCTTCTGAGCCAAATATTACGTGTGGGGGTTGTCTGCTTACATACCTGGGCTTCGCGTACTCTCCATCAGCGAGGACGTCCCACCCCGCCCAAAGGACTTCTTCCGTGTCTCCGACGCCAGGGTAACGTGTCGTCCGCCGGTCTGCCTCCTGTGGCCCATACTCGGACACGTCATCGTCGAGATTGAATACAGGCATATCCTGGTCCTTGTCGGGACTCCGAAACGCCTGTTGGCTAGCCCACGGCAGACGCCCACGAGGGTCCGCGGTCGCAGCATCGCTTCCGCGTCGCTTCCATGTATCGGGCATGTCATTCGAGTCGGTGCGATCGCGCACAGGGTCGCTAGGTGCCGTTGACGGAGTTAAAAAGCTGCCAAAGGACACCGGACGTGAGACACGAGGCGGAGAGGGTGCAGCAGTGGGAATCGGGATCGACGAAGGAACATAATGGCGGATAGTGCGCGAGAAGCTCTCGAGGGTAGTGGGCTCCCTGTCGGAGTGGTTGTGTGAGCGAGGGCTGCTGTTAGAGGCGGAGTGAGATGCATGAAACCGGATATCGAGGGCAAGCAAGGAGAGGGTAGATTGGGGGGCCATGGCAGACCCAGCGGTTGGCACCAGAGCGTTAGATGAACCAGTTGTGCTGGGCGCAGTCGACACGCCTGAACCGAGCACAACTCATTTGCCCGCGACCTCCGAACCTTATAGCATAGGTTGATCTATCACAGAAGGTGTATGCTGCAGTAGAGGCTGTGGTCTTAATACCAGAGGGTTTCCCCCATTCGCGTGATTCATCTACGCGGGGATATGGAGGAACTGGACAAGCTGGTCATGGGGCCAGATACTCCTACGTGGACGCCGCCGAAAGTGCGACAATACCATACAAGTATGCCCATCAATGGATGGCTCGCATCGGACCGTGAGCTGCCTAATCGGTCAAGCTCACGGAACTACACAGAGCCGTTCCGTGATGACCAGACGTGCAGGTACCGGTACATGTGGAGTTTCGAGACTGAAGGGATTACAGACGAGACGATGCGCGGAGAAACGCACGTACCGGGCAAGAACGGGGGACCTGATATGTCCGACGCTGCGAGTGAGCGAAGAATCGTCGGAAGTGGAGTCTTCTACGATCGCCAACTTGCTCAGATCTGTTCTACCTGTGCCCGACGGTGGCTGTGAAATTGCATTGTGGGCGATGGAGTACCTGCGAATGGGAGCAGGGTCCGGGGGGGGAGGCGGAGACGGAGACTGGTCCATCATCAATGTCGGATCCACTCGTGCCCGGACCATACCTGTCTTGGAGGTAGTCGACGGGATCAGCGAGGAGCGATTCTGTGTTTCTACTGTTGCGTATGACGGTGGACTCGCGTCCTAGCTCTGGATCAGAGGGAGGGGCCTCTAGCTCAAAGACAGCGGGGGTCTGAGAGTCATATGTCGTGGGATTGTGGACGGTGTCTGGCTCGAAGGAGAGCAAGTCAGGGGTCTGGGACTGAGAATAAGAGGCTTGGGCTGAGAGCTGTTGGCGACGGGAGGGAGCATTGCGTTTGTTGCGAGAGGGCATTAAACAAGACTAGGGTAACGATAATGAGGGAGACTACAAAGACAAGAAGGAGGCGGCGGGAAGAGAGTAGGCCGTGCAAGCTAATGCAAGGCCTGTGAGCTGAAAGACGTTGAGTAGATGTCGCCGAGATGTGCGAGAGGTGGTGGTGGTCGTTGGGAGAGATGAACGACCGAGGAAGGAAGAGAGAGGGCGAGCGAGTCATCAGCCACCCGCCCCCAGCTTCCCGTTTTGGAAAGCCCGGCTTATCCTCGCGCAGCCATCATTCCTTCCTTCCTCCTCCAACCTTCCCTTTCTTATCGTCCTCCCAACAAATCATATCCCTCCCTTTACGAAGCGTACCAGACAAGAACATTACCCACTCTCGACTGAAAGCGTCCTCTAACGACTGCCCCAACCGAGCTCAATGTCAGGCAGAATGTGAATGACGTAGTGCGGGGTACCCCGCCGGATCAACAACTTGATTATTATATTGTCCTCGAGGTCCGGTGCACCTGCCAACCCTTGTACTCAATTAGACCCAACACCAGGCGCTCGCAAGGCGGCGTACGTATGTTTTACCTTGGTCTAATTTCTCATGCGTGCCACGATTCAGGCCGCACGGGCCCGGGCCACTAAGCCTAACCGCAATCTCAACATTCCATTCATGACAACCCAGTTCAAGCAAGAATCCAACCTCGCATTGCTAGTTACACAACACACAGAGCTCGTCTGTCTGCATTCAGCATCCAACGATCTGACAACGCCGTAGCTCCCTCTCCTCATCTAAGTTGTCTTGTGCTTATCGACGCGCGTTCAACGTTCCACGTTCATGACTAACGTCTGAGAATAGAAATCAAGCTCTCGCCAGACAGCGTATCGAACAGAGGTGAATCTCACGTACTTGTCCAGACCTGTCCGTCTACCGGCGGACCTCGCCCCTTCCAATACGACTTCCAACCTTGTAGCGCATGCCCTTCTCCTGGTCGAGCTTTACATTCGCCTCCTTCTGGAATATCATCACGACGTCCGACCCGCCGAACTGGAAGTATGAGATCTCCTGGCCCTTTTCAATATTGTCGCCCTCCTGCACCGTCATCACCACCGACGATATCTGCGCCATGCCGATCGAAAGCACAGCGACGAGCCCGATCGCGCTATCAATGATAATCGCTGCCCTAGCCTGCACGAACTGGTACCCAGGCACGAGTTCACCGTCCCAATTGCGCACAGTCTGGGGAGAGGTATTAGCGGGACCCTTCACCTCGGTCAACATCGGACGACGCATGCGCAGGCGGGGGGCGCCGCCCGGAGTTCCGACCTCCGTATCGAGATCGACTTCAAGATGACATAGGCCCTCAATGACCTGAGCCTGGACGACGACGCCTGCGACAGGGGAATGGACACGATGATAGTCGGTCATCTTCAGGAATGAATGGGTGAAGACACCCCCAGCGAATTCGGGGCCATACTGTCCATCGCCAATCAGCTGACCGATGTTCCATGGCACGCCCTTGGCTTCGAATGTCGTCGCCTCCGCAGGATTCTCGGTGACTGCCCAGACACCATCGAAGGTGCAGTCTGCTGGGCTGACAATGACGCTGGCGTTCGAGGGATCTGCGACGGGACGGAACGAAGGATTGATACTACGTGCGAAGAATTCGTTAAACGTCACCCAGCCGTTGGGCGGCCGGGAGTACTGGTCGTAAAACTTGGTCTCCGCAGTGTCACGGCAGGCAGGGGAGTCCTCGAACGACTTGATAGCATCCTCGTTGATAGAAGCATCACTGTCCATCCACCGACCCATCTCCCGGGCGTATTCAACGAGCCAATCGGAGAGCCACCGCCACGGGTAATGGACTGAGGGGTCGACGGGGCTCTGGTATTCGCGCACAGGGGGAAGGTCGAGGATGAAGTAGAACATGCAAATGTGATTGTAGACATTGGTGCCGGAGCTGTCCTCCGTGGGCGTCCAATTGACGAAGTCGTCCATGTACCTCAGGTAGTCATCAACGGACTGTATGTTGAACGTCTTGAACTCCTTGATGCCAGTTGCATAGGCGATCCTGAATGATTGCTCGAAAGCGGTCTTAAACTCGGGGTTCTCGGTGAAATAGTCGACCAGCGTTTGGACGATGAGGGTCCGATTGGCAGAGTACGGCATAGCTGGGACGAATAGAAGTTAGAGAGTATGCCAGGATGGTATGGTGTGTGTATCTGGCTTACTGAACCGAGCAGTATGATGAGCAATGGAAACGGCAGTTGTTCTGAATGACTGTGTGAGTGCATAGGGAAGGAGCGGTGATAAAGAGTGGGACTAACTGCAAGCGATACGAAGTGCGATGAGGGGATGCGTCGCCGCAGCCCAGGCTTTATACTGTTCCCAATTTCATGCTGGTAGGTACGACGCAGTCTGGCGCACACGATATATCCCGGTAATATACCTTTGCGAAGATATTCACTCGACGTGTGGCTCAGAAGAGGGCCGCTTGACATTCGGTACGTGTAACTTCCGCCACAAGTAAAGGAAATCAACGTTGTGTTTAGGGAATGTCAAATCGCGCGTGACCTTCGAAGCTCAACATGTGTGCGGGGGAGAGGCAGCTTCTAGGAAGCCTTGGGTCAATACAGGGTGTAACCAGGGACGGCGTTGTTCATGTACGGCAGATGAACTACGACAAAGAGAGCCTGCTCAAACAAGCTCAGTACATCGTTGTATTGCAGTTGGCCGCAGTGACTCACGTTCCTCGCCATACAGGTCGCCGCAACCAGAGCGGAGGCTAAGCGTGGTGGTGTGCGTCACTGCAGAACGTACACCAATGGCAGCGGCGAAGCATGCACATGTGCACTATTACCTGTGTTTTGTCAACGGATAGTCAAGAGCGCGATGGGGAAGTCGAGAGCTCACGTTTGTTACTACACAGATCTAGCTGTGATTGATTGACGTACAAGCACTGGTCACACTCTGTGGAGTTTCAAATGTGAAGGAATCTTAACGTCAACGCGACAGGTCGCAAGCAAATGCACATACTGGGCAGAAATGGGAGACCTAGAATGGCAGAGGCGACGACAAGACGAAGAGCAGTCGGGATTGATATCTTCTGCAGTCGCCAGCTCGCTCGGATCCCTTGCTCTGCGTGTACTAAACGGCGGAGATCGTGTCGTGAAGAGCTATGGAGTATCTGTAAATTCGAACGAGAGTAGTATTCGGACAGATACGCCACATCGAAGACACGGAAACCATATTCACACGATAGATACTGGGTCTGCATCGTAGATATCTTGGATACAGCGACAGGTTCTGCGCGCAGCGCTGCATGATTGCTCGGTATCGTACAAGATGACCCACTTGTACCCGACTGTCGGAGGTGCCCCTGGTTCGGATACTGTGGCAGACTCGGACCCATGTTTCGAGGGGTGACCGAACAAGAGGGCCGGCTGGCGTATGTACACCTTCACGCTGAACGCCAGCCTTCGGATATAATGCCAGCGATGTATCGAGAGTGGGCAGCCGTCCAGGTGGGCGTAGAGTGTCAACGATGTGTCCATCGCGCCGTCGGTACAAATTAACTGCTTCCTATGGGCAACATGAGTATGAGGAAGCTATACAAATATCCGTGAGCATACTTCGACGTCTAGATGTCAGTACCCGTACGTGAAATTCCAGAGCGAGGCTGTCGCTCACCACGTCCAAGTTGCAGTACACTGAATAGTCCGTCTGGTGCCGTATCGTGAACATATGGGCATCACAGCCAGTATGTAACGTCGCAGTACGCTGAGGGCAGATGATGCATATGGTCATGGATGATGTGCAAAAGAATTTGAAATGCTAGCGCTCGTGCCGGATAGTCTTGGTAAACGCGTACTACTGAACGTCTCGGCAAGCACGGGTTTGCCAGTGTAATAAGTAGGTAAATGCTCTCGCGCGCCTCGGCCATTCAAATCCAAAGGCCAAAACAACGAACACAACAAGCGTACGGAGGGAGCAGCTTTTCCAAGGCACGAGCACTTTAGTACCGCGGCCGCGTTTATCTATAGGCGCAGCTTCGTCCCGGTTCATCAAGTTGGTATGAAATGCCGTATATCACTCAAGCTTCATCTGATGGCACTGGTCGCGCATATCGTTCATTGAGACCACCACATCCAGCCGCCTACAAGCTATCTCATTCTCGGAGCATTCGCCACCTATACCTGAGGGCAAAATGCCATGTTATGAGGTGCAGTACAAAGAGCAGAAAACATGGCACTCACTAAGCAGTTTCGAAATCTTAGACGCGCTGGCCCGTACCAACGCGGCTGCCGAACTTGTAGTGCGTGCCTTTCTGCTGGTCGAGCTGCACCTTCGCGACCTTCTGGAACACCATCACAATATCCGACCCACCCATCTGGAAGCACGAGATCTCCTGCCCCTTCTTGACAATGTCGCCCTCCTTCACGCTCAGTACCACCGACGACACCTGCGCCATGCCGATCGGGAGCACGGCGACGAGCCCGATGGCGCTCTCGATGAGTATCATCCCCCTCGCCTGGANTGAACTGGTACCCCGGCGAGTCGGGAGCGTCAGGCACAAGCTCTGTGGTCGGCGTGGGCTCATCACCGTTGCGCGCAGCCCGGGCACGATGCGCCCGGACGGCGGCGTGGTGGGAGATGACAGCGGAGTCTTGGTTCTTCGGCATCATCGGACGGTGCATGCCCAAGCGCGGGGGAGAGCTGTCGGGCGACTTCCCATCTGCCGCCTTGAGGACGACTTCGAGGTAGCACAGGCCAGGGATGACCTTCGCCTCACGGACGACGCCTGAAACTGGGGCGTGCTGACGGTGGTAATCGGTCGTATTGAGGAAAGAATGGGTGAAGACACCCCCCGCGAACTGGTCGCCAAAGTGGGTCCCGGATGCCTCGTCGTCGAGGAGCTGGCTGATGCTCCAAGGAACTCCTTTGACATCGAATGTCGTTACGTTGGCGGGGTCCTGGGTGACTGGCCAGACTCCGTCGAACGTACAGTCTGCAGGGCTGACGATGGCTGTAGGATCCGTGGGGTCCGCGATCGGACGGAACAATGGGTTGATGTGACGTGCGAAGAACTCGTTGAATGTCTTCCAACCATCAGGCGGCGGCGGATACTGCTCGAAGAACTTCGTCTCCGGGGTATCGCGGTAGGCGGGAGAGTTAGCAAACGTCATAATTGTTGCCTCGCTGATAGACGCCACGGTATCCATCCACCTTCCCATTTCCTGGGCGTATTCGATGAGCCACTCGGAAAGCCACCGCCACGGGCTACGTGCCGAGGGATCGACAGGGTTCTGGTGGTCGCGCACAGGAGGGAGGTCGAGGATGAAATAGAACATGCAGATATGATTGTAGACATTGGTGCCGGAGACGTCCTCCATGGGAACCCAGTTGACGAACCTGTCCATGTAAACCAAATAGTCATCGACGGAATGTATATTGAACGTCTTGAACTCCTTGAGGCCAGTTGCATAAGCCATCATGAAAGACTGCTCGAAAGCGGTCTTAAATTCGGGGTTTTCGGTGAAATAGTCGATGAGCTTTTGGACGATGGGGTTGTTGGGAGAGTATGACATAGCTTGAGATGACTAGAAGTCAGACGATATGCTATGAGTGTATGGTTCCCATAGTTGACTCACTGGGCTCAGAGGTACGGCGTAGAGTCACGAATACGACGGCTGTTCTAGGCACATGTGTGAGCGCACAGAGTAGGGGCGATAGAAATGAAAGGGACTGACTGCAAGCGATGGAGAGTAGGATGAGGAGGCGAGTCGCCATTGATCCAGCTTTTATACTACTCCGTCCCGTCATGGTACGTACAATTCAGTCCCACACACACGTTCTTCGCTCGTAATCTTCCTCTGCAAGTTTTGCTTGTTCGGTGGGAGGCAGAGAAGAGGTCAACGTGGTATTCCGTATGTGTCAAGCCCACTGCGAGTGGGGGAACAGATGTCAAGTTGAGAGTATGTTAGGCCGCGCGTGACCTTAGAGGCTCTGGGTGAGCGCAGGAGAGACAGCTTCCAGGGAACCCTAAGTCAATCCAGGGCACCAAGAGGAACGGCGTTGTGCATATATGGCGGACAAACTACGAACAGGAGAGTGTCTGCTCCGATACACACCATACTGCCATGCGTGCAGCTAGCAAACGTGGACGACGGCGATTCACGTTTCACATAGGCTCGCCGCTCGGGTCAAAGTACAGGCCCAGGTGTAAAGATCACGACTTGACCTGTACCCTGTAGGTTTGAGTTCGACAGGGAACGTGTACCTGCACTGCACCAATTCGCGTGTAAATCCGGTTCAAATGTTTAGCTAGATTCTATCTCTTGACGCGGAAGACATACCTTTACAACGAACAGGAGGACGTCTTGGTGTACTCAACTTGTATCACGGTGAGTAGCTAGTAGCACATCATGATCGCCCGTGGCTGTACATTGTAGTTCCTCTTATGATTTCGAACCCAGCTCACAGCGTCCTTGCGCTCCACGTGGGACAATGACGTGTTGCATTGAACGAATAGAACGATTACTTGGTTCGTCTTCAAGTTCGAGGGCAGCATCCGTCACATGCACCATCCACCACAAGGCCGTGTGTATGTACAGCGGCGTGTGTTCTCGCTGTGCGCCCCAAATGACACGAGTCGCAGGGATATTCGCATCGCACGAAACGGCGTCGGCAGGCACAATTACATCTAGACAAGCAACCGGATCCAGGGCCCTCTATCGCGTACGTATATTTCACGACCAGCAGTGGCACTATCACAATTGCGCATGCGACGGAGCAAGAAGGGCGCGGGTGGCGTATAAGAAGCTAGACGACGGCGAGTCGACCGACTGCGACTGTGCCGATGGGTAGACGTGGACCCGGTTCAATCGCATACCACTTTCACCTTGTCTCATAGCATTTGTCGCATATATCATCCATGGGAATACTACAAATCCAGCGATCTGACAGCCATTGAATCTCAAAGTCGCTCTTGCCTTGTCATCAGCGCTACATCTGTTATATCTTCCATCAGACTAAATACAACTTGAAAGAGTAAACCAATGGCACTTACCAAACGGTTTGCTTGGGGACGGGCTGGCCGGTACCAATGCGACTACCAAACTTGTAGTGCGTGTCCTTCTCCTGGTCGAGCTGCACCTTCGCGTCCTTCTGGAACACCATCACGATGTCCGACCCGCCCAGCTGGAAGCACGAGAGCTCTTGTCCCTTCTCGACGTAGTCGTCCTTCTTCACGCTCAGCACCACCGACGACACTTGCGCCATGCCGATCGGGAGCACAGCGACGAGCCCGATGGCGCTCTCGATGAGTATCATCCCCCTCGCCTGGATGAACTGGTNACCCCGGCGAGTCAGGGGCATCGGGCACGAGCTCCGTAGACGGGGCAGGTTCAGCATCGAGGTTAGCGGACTGGGCACNGGTGCGCGCGTACGGCGGCGCGGTGGGGAATGATGGTGGGGTCGTTTGCCTTTGGTATCATCGGACGATGCATGCCCAAGCGGGGCTGGGAGCTGTCCGGGGACTTCCCGTCCACAGCCTTGAGGACCACCTCGAGGTAGCAAAGCCCGGGGATGACCTTGGCTTCAACGATGCGGCCTGCGACGGGGGCGTGCTGACGATGGTAGTCGGTCGTATTGAGGAACGAATGGGTGAAGGTACCTCCCGCGAACAAGGGGCCGAAGTACGTCCCAGACGCCTCATCGTCGAGGAGTTGGCTGATACTCCAAGGGACGCCCTTGACGTCGAAGGTCGTCACGTCGGCGGGATCCTCGTTCACCGGCCAGACTCCGTCGAAAGTACAGTCTGCAGGGCTGACGATAGCTGTGGTGTCCGTGAGGTCCGCGATGGGACGGAACAAGGGATTGATATGACGTGCGAAGAATTCATTGAACGTCGTCCAGCCATCGGGTACCGGCGGGGGGTACTGATCATAGAAGTCGGTTTCCGGGGTGTCGCGGTAAGCGGGGGACGCCGCAAACGTCTTGATCGTGCCCTCATTGATAGACTCTGTCGTGTTCATCCACTTGCCCATCTCCTGGGCATAGTCAATAAGCCACTGAGAAAGCCACCGCCACGGGCTATGGGCCGAGGGATCGATGGGGTTCTGGTGGTCGCGCACAGGGGGCAGGTCGAGGATGAAGTAGAACATGCAGATGTGATTGTAGACATTGGTTCCGGAGATGTCCTCTGTGGGGATCCAATGAACGTAGTCGTCCATGTACCTGAGATAGTCGTCAACGGAGTGTATGTTGAACGTCTGGAACTCCTTGATGCCAGTTGCGTAAGCCATCAGAAAGGACTGCTCGAAAGCAGTCTTGAACTCGGGGTTCTCGGTGAAATAGTCGACCAGCTTTTGGACGATGGGGGTCTTGGGAGTGTACGACATAGCTTAGAATGACTAGAAGTCAGACGGAATGCCAGGACTATATGCTGTGCGAAACTGACTTACTGAACTCAGCGGTGCAACGTAGAGCGAATGCAGCGATTATTCTGGTCGAATATATCAGTGAAAAGGTGGGGTGCGATAGAAGATAAAGAGGCTGACTGAAGGCGATGCGGAGACCGCTGAGGAGACACGTCGCCATAGCCCAGTATTTATACTGCTCTGAGGGCCATGTCCTGTGTATACCATTCACTCAGGTGCACGAGTTGCGTGTTCGCTATCTGCTTTGCGAGGGTAAGTCGCTCGGTAGGAAGCAGGGAAGAGATAGCTCGAGGCCAATGGGCGTTCGGTAGGTGCCACCAATCCCGCTGGCGGATACGCGTCGAGTTGAGGACCTGTGGTACTCGTGACTTCAAAAGTCCAAGGAGGGTTGCTTCCAATAGACACGAGGACAGTATATGTCAACAAGGATGGCGTTGTTCGTACGCGGTGGATGGATGACTTTCGAAAGGAGAGCGTCTGTTCCAACACAATCCGTACTTCCCTGCGTTGCGAGTGACAAACGTGTTCAGCGATACGCGCATGCTCTATGGCTTGTCGTGCAAGTCGTCGCAGTTTGTACGGCCGCACGTAGGTCCAACGTGTCGAAGAACAGGTCGACGTCTTGGTGTTACGACCTCACCTGTCGCTGCAACCTCGAAGTTCGGGTTTAATGAGGTCCGGGTACTTGCACGCCGGGTGGCCTGTGGACTCTGAGTTATAAGAGCGGACAGGTTGTCGTTACGGTGATTGCCTGAACGGAGTGTAATGCTTGAGTTGAGCTGTTGGGTATGGGTGTAGTACAAGTTGGTCCGAATGGTAGAAGAATTACCAGAGCTGGTACCCCTCCACGTGAGTCGGGAATTGCCTTATTTGGGCCTCCTCCCGTTGCACACGACGCCGTGCGAGATAGTAACCTCAGGCTACAGCGTAGACCAACAACATTACTAGTACCGCCGGGCCATAGTACTGGTGCAAGACGCCCCACCGCAGAGGTCCATGCAGCCTGTCCCGCGAACGTAAGTATGTTCACCAGCGGCTCGCTGAGCCGTTGGCCACCAGCTGCGATGCTTACATTCCGATTGAGTATGACATACCGTTCGGTGGCCTTGGCACTGGCAGCTTCAAACCTTGCATGCCACTCAACAATCTGGAATCTAAAACAAGGACCCAGGCCCACAGCGAACGACATCGAAGCACGCAACTTCATTCTCGAACCTCGAATCTCTACTGCTGTACGTACGTACGTTCCACGACCAATAATGTTACTGTTACAATTGCACGGGAGAGGAGGGCGAAGATTCCAGAGACACAAACAAACAAACAAACACTGCGAACAAGACAGATACGGCGACATGGGAGGGAAACACAGAGGAAGGCGGAAACACGACATGCGTACAGAAAACATTGCGAGAGACACACAGACATAGATGACAAAGACAGTGACATAGATCCAGGGGTGGAAGGGTGGAGGTAGAGCGGGGAAGGGCAGGTGGAAGGAAGTCGGAAAAAAGCACGCATGGTGGCATGGTGGGGGGCTGCGCANTGCAAGAAGGGCGCGGGTGGAGGAAGAGGAGCTAGACGAGAGCGAGTCGACCGCCTGCGCCAGCGACGGCACCCAGTCTAAATATGAGTGAGGCGAAGAGCCGATGGGGGTTGTAGGTGGGAGGTGAATGAGAATCGGAATGAGAGGAAGCAGTCCAGGAGTCCGTTTCGTGCAAGTCGTACACACATCTGAGCAGGTCGTGCCGTCGTCACGCGTCCTCCTTCTTCAGCCACTCCTCGTCCGTCGCATTGTTCGCCTCGGCCGCATCCACAGCCTCGAGCAGCTCCGCCTCCGCGTCCGCCTCAGCGTCCGCCTCCGCCTCCGCATCCATATCCCCCTCGCCCTCGCCTTCACCCTCCCCGTCCCCATCCGCGTCTGCGTCCGCATCGACCTCCTCCCCATCGGCATCGACGTCCATCAGCTCCGACGACTTTGACTTTCCGTCCGAGCCCCTCGGCGACCCGCGCGCCGATGCAACAGCGCCGCCCTTGTTATGGTTGTTGGTTGTCGCAGCCATTGCAGGCGAATGCGACGCCGAACGACTGCTCCCGCTGCTCCCCGCCCCGCTCCGGTGGCCATTAATATTCGCAATCGACGCCTTGTGCGGCCGCTCGCGGCTCGTCGCGCGCGAGCCGCGGACAGCAGCAGCAGCGCCACGAGGAGCCTGCTCGTCGTACGCCGCATCGTCGTCGTTTGCACCGGACCCAGGGAGCGTCGCGATATACGGAGGGGTGGGAGGCGTCCGCTGCGCCGTCCGGCTGCTGCTGTAGTGCGGCGAAGCAGGGTGCTCGTACTCGTGTCCCCGGTCGCGCTCGCGATCGTGCCGGACGTACGAGTTCTGCGAGGATCCGCTCGAAGACAGGAGATGGGTGCTCGTCGCGCCGAGCGAGCGCGATTGTGACTGCGACTGCGATGATGGGTGGATGTGGACCGTGTCCGAGCGACGGATAGACGAATGTGAGGTGCTTGCCCGGCCATTCGCAAGGGCGGCCTGCGCCGCGGCCGCGCTGGACGGGTGGACCGCAGCGGGCGGGTGCTGGTGGTGGAGTTGGGCGGCCATGGCCTGGTTGTCGAGCGTACCGCGTCGTTCGACGCGCTTCATTTTCTTGCGGCATCTGTATCGCACACGCACCGCCCACACGTCAGCACGCTCTGGTCTTCCAGACAAAATTAGCGGTTCAAATCGCCCTACGTACCTGTCGCACACTGTGCCGGGGCCTTCCGGGCCCGGCCCCCACTTCTCGACGCACTTGCCTTCCTTGTAGCGGCCAGGAAGGCCACACTGGCGGCAGATACGCTGACCAGCCTCGTTCGTCGGTGGGAACCCGCCGCCACCCAGCACGGATGGGCCCGAAATGACGCTCCCTGTAGGCCCTACGGGGCACACATCAGTAAACGAACGGAGATGAATGTAGCGGCGAAAAGCGACTCACCGAGGGTCAGGAGGCTGCCGTTGGCGCTCATCGTCGAGCTTCCACCGCTAAGTTTGCTCTTCTTCACTGGCGCGCCAGTGACAGGAGGCGCGAAGATGTGCGTCTGATACGTCTGGACCTGGCCCGGGACAGCAAGCGGACCTGGGGGCGAGGATATGGGGCCTGCCGTGTGCGAGCCGGAGGGGAGCTGAACGGACGAGTGCGCGCGCGATCGGCCGTGCTGTCCAGGGACTGTGAGGTGGTACTCGCGGCCTGGTGACGGAGAACGAGGCCGAGAGGAAGAAGATGGGTGGAGATGTTGTGCGTGTTGGACCGGACGCGACTGCATGTGCCCGTCTGGTCCTGCACGTTCATCGGCTGGAGTCGTCGCCGCCTCGATCAGCATCTCCTCCAGGCTGAGCGAGCTAGCGCGCGAACGCGAGCGGCTCCGAGACGAGCGGTCCCGGTCGCGCGACGTCGAGCGGCCACGACGGCGCCGATGTTGGTGTTGGTGCTGGTGTTGGTCGACATATCCGCCGGGTGCATATCGCACAGTATTGGGGTCCTCGCGATCTGATCGGCGGGGAGAAGTATGGTACGACGGATAGTGCGAGTTTGGGTGGAGCGCCGGCAGGGTGTTTGAGTGGTGGACCGAGACAGGCGGCGAGTGGTCGACCGGGTGTCCGTTTGTGAGGTAGGTTGGATGTGGCGAGTTGGAAGGCTGCGAAATCAGTGATCAGCATATCATTTTCTAACAGTGCGTGCTGCGCCCCGTCGTCTGTCTCGCGAATCTCAGTAGCGGGCAGGTGGCGATACTGCGTAGTGACCGCTCGCTGACCGCTGTGTATCCGCGGGCTCACGGTCTGTCCTAGATGACATACTGAAGCGTCGCGAGCGGACACTCAGATTCACATGCCTCTTGTTTACATGTACAGCACCGTTGGAGGCGCTCCGCACAGGGAAGAGAGACGGACTGAACACTCACCGAGAGGCTGTAGTGGCGATCACGGCTACGGTCCGCGTCGCGGTCGTTTCGGGGTCGTTTGGACGGTGGCGGAGCACCTGGGCCGGTCAAGACGCCATTGTATGCGGCGTCCATGCTTCCTGCGCGCGGACGGACGCGACTTGAGCTTGCGCTCGGGGGAGGGGGAAGGGTAACGGAAGGAAACGGCTGAGTGGACATGGGGACACGGGGACGGACGGGAGGATGCGAGCGCACTGCGGGAAGAGGAGGAAGCTGAATGTGCTGCTGCTGCTGTTGCTGCTGCTGCAGGGCGGTGGGGAGGTAGACTGTNATTTTGGGAGGGGATGGAGGAGACGGGGACAAGAGGGCCGCCTGCGTCGGCGACGATGCGCGCAAACTGGGCGCGAGCGTCGGCGTTGCGAAGTTCCATCTGAGCGAGGAAGCGGTCGAGCTCGAGCCAGGACTCCTGGAGGAGGCGGAGACGGGCTTCAGCTTCATCGCGAGCCTGCTCTGCGCGCTCCGCGCGGTTCTCGAACTCGAGGATGGCCTTGCGCGCGGACTCTGGGAGCTGAGCGGACTTGGATGGCTGGCCCTGGGACGAGCCCGGGGGAGACGCGTTTGAGGAGGGGGACTNGGGATGATTGGAAAGTGGCGAGGAGACGTTCAGCCTTGTCTGCGCGTCGCCTGACTGCGGCGAGCTCGTCCTTGAGTGCCTCTGCCTCCTGGAGGCTCTTTGTGAGGAGCGCGGCGAGCTGTGCGGGGGACGAGGAGGAGGCGGAGGAGATGCCGTTTGGCTG